>VDFB02104893.1:0-54815 GCA_007258455.2 Sequoia sempervirens | reverse complement strand
CTTTGATCTCTTCAACTGCTGAAAATCAAATACATCTGGAGAGATTGCCTGTTTCTTTCTCTTTAGAGTAACTGAACTCAACCATGGAGGAAGGTTCAACGTGTCTTCATTTGAAACAGCAACAGTATTTGAAACAACAGATTCATTTTGAGTCACAGTTGTCACTCTTGGAGATGTCTCAGTTTGAATTGCAACAAAAGCTCGACTGGAAGGTGGATTTTGATTAGCATTAGCCATAAAACAATCAAAGCTTGCAGCAGATGTATCAATTTCTGGAAGTGTTAACTGTGATGTGTTTGGATACATTGGATCAACATCAAATACATTTTCCAGATTATCATGCATGTTTTCTATAGAAGCAGTCACCATTGATGAAGTTGATGCATGAAGAGCAGCTTCAATAGGAGGAATGTAAACCGTTGAAAAGGAATCAATGTCGCTGTCAAATTGAGACATAGGGGATAATACTGATACTGGTGCAGCATCAATATGTGGAGACTTTATACTTAGAGTAGTAGGAGATTGAAGAATTTCTCCTTCTTGCTGATCAATGACTTGGATCTGCGTCTCTCTAACCTCTTTCCCTTTTAATGTTGGCTCCTCCAAAGGTTGTTCTACAGCACGATTGACTCTCAGCTTAATCCTCGTTCCTGAAGAAGAAACACCTTCTTTGGATTTATCTCTGACTTCTGATTTTAATCCAACAGGTCCAGCTGAATCATCTTCATTATTAACCCTGATTTTTATAGTTTTGACGCCTATACTCTTGAGCCAAGAGTTAGTATTTGCCAAGATTGACTGAAATCTGTCGAAGATAGAAACTGATTCTTTATTAGACCATTGTATTGCTGGAATAGAAGCATCAACAACTCTTTGTTCATATTCTGGATCTAGAATCAGCCCATCATCAATTACTCCTTCTGGAATCAGGGTTAGATTAAAATCAATAACCTGCTCAATTGTAACCCTGCAATAGTCCATTTTATAGATTTCTTTCTCAGTTTGGAGATCTGCCCAAATATCTTCAAGGCGATGTACATGAGTGAAGGCCCTCTTTATCTTGTCTTTCATGCCTTTTTAATCAAAATCTGCTCTAGCTTTGAATCTTTTCATCTTAACCTCCTAAATCTCGGTTTCCATAGCTTTTGCCTTTGAGGTGCTTGTCAAGGAGTATCTCCCAATCTGTAATGGCTTATGAGACGAGATACTCACTCCAGTTTTGTGTTGCGCAGCTTGCCGTGCATGCACCGTCATCAACTGTCTCGCTAGCTCCATTAAAATGATCTTATCAGTTGGATACCTCGGCAGCATGTATGGCTGATCTTCAAAACAGCCAACCCTCATATAGGTAAAAGTGGGAAATTGGAGGAAAAGGCAACCATATTCATTGACTTTTTTCCAAGCAGCATCTGATACTCTGTTGTTCTGCAAGTTCTTGTCAAAAAGGCACATGAAATAGCCAAAGAACGCATCTTGAACTCTTCTGTAATGAATCCTGCTAGGAATCAAAGACAGCTGATCATAGTATTCCCAAACTGGGACAAGAGATCTATCTCCAACGGTAGAAAGGCCTGGAAACTGCCTCAGTGAAGCTGCTATATAAACTAGATAAGAATTCATATAGATGGTGAGCGTGGTAGGAACTTGTGCAAGCCGCTCACATAAGCTATCACTAATTATTTCACCCCAGAAGATTGGGTGTTGTGCCTTTCTAATCATCACAATGAACTTGTACATCCATTTCTCAAAGATGTTAGAGAATTTCAACCCCATAATTCTGCTCAAGAGAGTGATGATATCGTTGATTTCTTCTTTGAAATCAGATCGATACAGCTTGGCCCACCGAGACACACCAGCTCGACGCTTCAAAAGCCATTTGGTATTGATATGCTGTTTGCAATCTTCTTTCTTTTGCTCATAATGAGCTAGAGCACTCTTCATTGAAATATCTGAATACATGGGTGAGTCTGGAACTCTGAAAACCCTATGAATAGTTTCCGGATCAAGCCGTATGACTACATTCCCATCATCATCTTTAATAGTTCTGGATTCTCTATCAAAGTGAGCTGCGCATGCAAGGACGAACTCTGGCTCTAGGGCAGAAACAGGAAGGGAAGCAACCAGATGAATATGACTTCGCAATAGCAACTGCATAGGATGAGAAGTCGATTTCTTAGCTCTCCCCAAAAACTTGGACATATCAACATGCCCAATCTCCGTATCTTTGATTTCCTCAATGTTGGAGACAACATGAGAAGGTGAAATCTCATTCTGGTATTTGTCATATTTATACTTCATCTTTTTGTTCGGTGGAGAAGATGGTTCCTCCGTCATCGAACAAGAATCTGCAAGGCTGCGATGAAAGTTCCATAAGGTCAGGACATCATTAACATTTACAGGCGTAGACATGGCGAAGGCTAAAACTCAGAATGGTATTTGGCTGTTTGAGGGCAGGAAATGAGCATTATAACTCATTTCGGGTTTTTGAGGGCTGATTGCGAGTGAAAAGGACATATACTTTTCATGACGAATGAAAAAGTTAGACTGCAACTTTGCAAAAGTGCAAGTCAAAACTTTTAAATTATATTTGCAGTCAAAGGCGAAAAATCCGATTTTAAGCACTTTTGAAGGTATTTCGGGATTTTGGAAGTCGACTGCAAGTGATAAGTGAATGTCGGGGTTTTGGGAAGACATTGCAAGTAAAAGAGCATTTCGGGATTTTGGAAGGTTATTGCAAGTGATTTAAAAACAAACTTTTCACAACTTGCATTCTATGTTAAAATCTCCAACTCGCAATGGGTGAACAAAAACCCGATTTGCCACAAAAAGTATCATTTTTTTTTGTATTTCTTTTTCTATTTCAGAAAATGGAAATGGGGATGGAGTGAGAAGTACGAATGATATGAAAACGGAATGTATGGAAATGGAATGAAAACGAAATGGTTTGGAGAGTGAATGGAGCGAAAGCAAATGAAGGTCGAATGGAAAAAACAGTAAGACGTTTTTACATATTTCTCAGCTGAAACGTATAGAATGAAGGTAATGGAGAAGAAATACGTTTTTGTGTAAAAGCCATGTTTAAGAATGAGGATAAATGAAAGATAGAAGGCGTATGGTATATAATGAAAGGCGTGTTTCAGCATGAAGGATATATGAAAGATAAAGAAAGTCATTGGGCGACAAAACGCGTTTTTATATATATCATAATGTGAGTGAAAAAGACAAAAGGCGAATGAAGTTTCAGTATAACAGAAAAACGTGTAAAAGAAATAAAGAAAAACGCGTTTTCATGAAGTGAAAAATGAATGCAAAAGGGAAAAGAATAAAACGCATTTAGTAAAAACGTTAGCATAGATAAAGATAAATATTTACAAAAACGTTTACAAAAATTAGAGAAAGAAAAGAAAAAGTACCTATAAAAAATGATTGTAGACAAAAAGAGGAAGAAGAAAACCCTAGGCGCGTCCACAAACTCAGAAAAAGAAAGAGAGTTGGATATTTACAGGTGAAAGCCCGATTTTTAAGCATATGGATTCATGACATCTCCATGAAAAGAGGAAGAAAGGCGAAATAGGACTCGAATTGCTCAGATGAAGAATGGCGTTAGACTTTCTCATGACAAACGCAAATGCTTTTGCAAAGTCGGGCTTTTTTGTTCTGTTAGCAAGTTACCTTTTAATAAAATCGGGGTTTTCAAATGATATTGCAAGGATTCGGGCTTTTTAAATGTCATTGCAAGTGATTTAAAGGAAAATAAGACTTTTTCAATCACTTAACAAGTGACTTTGCAAAATCGGGCCTTTTTGTTCACTTAACAAGTGAGTTCGGACTTTTATCATGCTCTTGCAAGTGAAATCAAGTGAAAATCGGGCTTTTACACTGTATTCACAAGTCTCTTAATAAAATCGGACTTCTAAAAGATAAATGCAAACAAAATAAAGAAAATCAGGGTTTTCAAATGATATTGCAAGTCAATTTAAATAAAATTGGGCTTTTTAAAAGCCATTGCAAGTGATCTTTAAAGGAAATCGGAATTTCTAAGAACAATTACAAGTACTTTATGAAAAATAACTTGTAATGAACTTAAAAAGTTCCTATTATTGCAAATGCTTCAAAAAGTTCCTACAAAGGAAAAGAAAGTTTTTTAAAAAGCAACTTGTAATTAAGTTCAAAATCTCCTACTTGCAGTGATGTTATAAAAACCCGATTCTGACTTAAAACACACTGAAAATGACTCAAAAATTGACGAAAACGAATGAGAACGCGGAAAAAGGGGTAACCCAAAGGACTATAGACTTAAAATTGAGATTTGCTGATCTTAGCACCTCAAAATTCGTGCCATAGAGAAGAAAACCTTCAATTTTAATCAAAATTTCGATTGGTTATCCCAATTTTTAAGAAGTCAAAAATTAGGGACAACACACTTTTAAGATTAGATTGATAGGGAGTTGTTATGGAGTGAGAAATCATTGAGATTCTGGCAGCTCGATTCAAAGAGGGATTGGAAGAACAATTTTTGAAAGGAGAAGCTTTTAAATACAGGCATGGATTTTCTTCATTTTGTAAATTCAATTTGAGAGCTGTTTTCTATTATCTTGTGTTTGTTTGTTTTACTTAGTTTTTAAAGAATAGAACTATAAAGCAAAACATTTACTAGATAGGCATAAAAGAGGATTTATGTGAAAAGAACTTAAGGGAATAGTTCATTTATCATAAAAGGGGAATTATGTGTAAGGAGCTTAAGGGATTAGCTTTACTTACCTTGCATTATAGGGAAATAATGGAAAAAGATAAAAGAGGAAGGATTTATTTGCATTTTGAATGACTAATGCATGTTGTGTATGATCTCTGTATATGGAGAATACGTAGATGTACTTATTATCTACTAGGATCGAGATGAAGGTAGAATTAAGTAAAGTCTTTTAGCTTAAAGTTATTAGGATAACCGAGACAAGCAAAGTACTCCTAAGATAAAGAATTCCTAATTAGGAGGATTGATATAAGACACTTGTAGACTGCTTCATTTCTAGTAGGTTCGTATGATTGTAGGATGTCTGGGATGACGGTTTCATCCATTGAAGGACAAAACCTATGCATAGAGTAAGGAAGTCTCAAATCAAATCGGCCCTGAGTAGTGTTTATGATAGATGACCTTCATTCGAAGTACTGAATGAGAACACTTTGGCCAAAGTAGTGAAAGGCATGACATCCACTTAGGAGTGAGATAGTTGAGACTACACTGTCAGTTCATTGTGATCCGAGTACTAGATCGAGATTGTGAAATAGCAAGGTTCTAGTTGTGTAGGACACAACACTATGCTCAATTGGTAATCGTTAAAGGCTACCCTACCAATCTCTTCTTCGAAGGGAGGGCCATCTATCTAACGATAGGTGTGCGGGGGACCGCATTATAAGTCCGTGGTTGGTGGAAAAGCGCCCGAGTGATGTTTCTCCTCCACAGCAAGCGGCCGATGTACCAAGATTTGAAAGGACGGATTCCTGGACCTTCTTACTTCTATTTGTGCAAAAGCTTACGAGCTATGTATGTAACTGTATTACTTTTGATCTTTGATTTGTATTTGGAATGAAAATGAAATTCATGTGGAAACATATTGTAACTTGTACGTATTTATCAATAAAGAAAGGAAATTTTTTATTGTATTATCTTTGTTACTTGTACATTTACATGTTTAAAGTGAGAATTGGAAAGTTTTTAATTTACGCAAGGAATAGGTCGTTACATACAACTATTACCCTCAGTTGGAATTCACGAAGTCTCTGCATCACTACAAGAGGGTGAATGAGGCTTTCCTGATATACACAGTGCGCGACCTGGACAATGAATTGCACGTCGGTATCTCATACACTGCCAGGGCAGCGATGGTGGAGTGGGCAGATTGGTTCATACAATTTCCTACTTTCACCTATCTCAAAGTCTATGGATTTTCAGGCGCTCCACTCATGTTACCAAGGTACCCGTCAGACGAGGTCATCTTCATGGAGTTCTTGAGGCAGGCACGTGAGGTCCACACAGTCTTGAGGAACAAAATGAAACCAGCCCTCGATTTTCCATTGGGGTTGGGAATTTATACATGTAGAACAACAACAGATGCTAAAACCATGGGAGATGAGTTAGACAAACTTGGTCTCAAGCCTTATAGCGAGAGACGATTGTATGACCCTCATGGCGTCTACGCTGGCCGACTGGAGAAAAACTATGCTCACTTACCCGCTCTCGAAGACTTTTGGGCCAATTGCATAGATGAGTTCGAGGTGTGGAGGCGTAGTTACAGCAGGCTCACTCTTCATCAGATGAAAGACTACTTATCAAAAGACATTGAAGGGTTATTAGATGATGATGAGGATGTGCTTCTCCCGATGTATGCTCAAAAGCGAATTGAAGATCAGCCCCTTCCTCAAGTCAATTGGGCTAATAAAGAGTCTCTCTCAGTTGAAGATAGGACAAGACAAGTCCTTGAGCATAGCAAGGTTTTCCTAATCCTTAAGAGGAAAAACTCCATTCTAGTAGCAGAGCCGCCAAGGATACTTCCCTCTTATTCCAAAGCACAGTCGAAAGGGAAAGGCATAAGTCAGTCTCAAGAAGGTGTCAAAGGTAGTAGATCAAATAAAAATGTAAGAAGAAAGTTAGATTTCTTAGGTATAGTCATACAGGAGCAACCTACAGTTGTAACAGAAGCTCCTCCTGACGAGCCCGTACCTCAGAAAGAAGCAGAGGAGCCGCCTTTAACACATGTTGCTGTACCTGTGGCAGAGTCTTCATTGATTCACATCGACCTGGATATTGAAGAAGATGAAGAAATTATAATTGTACCTCCCAAGGAAGTTAGTAAAGATACTATTGTGTCTTGGCTTGAGAGCTCCTTGGGAAGGGAGAGAAGGAAGACCTTCATATCAGGTAGATTTTGATGATTTTGACAACATCTATCAGGAACCTCCTAAGAAGAAAGCAAAGAAGCAAGTTCACTTTGATAGGAATCCTGATGGTGAGATGGTTATAGAGACTGCCATACCTCCCATAGATAAGAACAGGGATGAGGTGAATATGGATGACTTCGTGATGGTCAAGGCTAATCTTGGTGGAAATACCAGACATATGGATGTTAGTTTGTTCAGAGTTGTGTCTAAAAACCTTCAAGAAAGAGTGCTCAAGGATGGGGAAGACAAAGCAGCCCTCAAGGCTGAAATACAACAACTTAGGCTTTATATTTCTAACCTTGTCCATGGTTCTTCACAGGCTACTTAGTTGCTGCCCCAGGTTTTAGATACACCAGCTGATCATCATTAGTTGAGGCAGCTGGTCATTTGTGGGAAGGAAACTTAAGAGTGGATCGAGAGTTTCATTGTCAGAGGAAAGAAGATCTTGGCACAAATGTTTCGGTTGAGAGAAAATGCTCATGAGCTACGTCAAGGTATCCAGGTGTTTGAACAATCAGTAGCTGAGGTGAAACCAAGGCATGAAATCATCATTGCTGATTTAAATACAGCCTATGGTTCAGCGGCCTCAAAAGAACACAAGAGGCAGATCCTTGCTTGGAGAGAGCATCATGGCTTCAAGGTTAAAACTTACGAGAGGATATCCAAGGAGTTTATTGCCTACAGACAAAGGGTGATCGAAGCTCCTCTTTTCATCAATGAGTTTGTCATAGAGATTCCTTCTCGGTACAGTCTTGAAGATGGTTCTTACGTTGGGTTAGATGAAGTGCAAACTCAATTTCAGAGTGTTGTTCGTAGCTGTGATAGCAGCAATACAGTTGGTGGCAGAATGAATCACCTTGCCATGCTGTCAACAAGATTTGAAAAAGCGGCCAATGAGGTCGAAGATTTCCTAAGATCAATTGCAAATGGAGAAGATATCTTGGAAAAACGCAACTTTGCTATTGATGGGATAGATGCACCGAACCGGGACACAGTTTCTTGCTTTTTAGCAAATGTGATTGAGATTTGAAATGGCTTTCATCTAGAAGCTTTCTTTCTGCTTTCTTTCTATTCTTGGAGCAATTCTTATCCATTCTTTGAAGAAGAGAAAGCAGATAAATGTAATAGTTGGCGTTTCCCGCTTTTTCTGCTTTCTTAGGTGTTAGATGTTATCTTCTTTCTAGATTTAGAAATAAAGCTTGCTTGCTAAGCAAGCCCTAGATTGTAAAAGAAAGGAGATTTTAGGGTTCCCTACTCCTTTGCTTAGTCTATAAATAAGAGCCTTTGCTCATTAGTTTTCTTTAATCATGCTTGTGATAACAAAACGCTGAGCCTAAGTGCCTTCTATTTGTTATTCAGTGTTGTTCAATTGTTTTATGATAGCGAATTGTTGAGTCTCTTTTAGCCAACAAGTAGTTATTGTAATTGCTGTTCCTATTGTGTAAGAACAAGTTTTGCAAGCCTCTTTAGCTGCAAGCTCTTGTTCCAGGCATGTGTTTAGTAATTTTTGTTCCAGAAGTTTGAGAAATAAAATCACGAGCCTCCTCTGCCTTGGTATAACGTCTCAGATTTCTGTTATTTGTGTTATGCTTTTGTGATCTTAATTTCAGCTTATATTGAAGTGTGCAGATGTATGTTGAGAAAGAGTTCTCTTAAGCCTTTGTCAGAGAATCAACCTTGTTCATTTCTAATTTCTCTTGCTCTGTGTATTACTTGAGAAGTTAGAAACGTCTTTAGCTTAAGTTAGTCGTAGTTGAAGTTCTTAATTAGAAAATCTCAGTTGCGGCGTTTGTGTTTTATAAACCTTGTGCTCTAGCTGATCAAAAAGATAGGCAACTTAGTTTTTAGTTTACTTTCTTTCAACACCATTAGCAAGAGGGAGCTTCCCCTCCTAATTTGAAGAGCAATTTTATTGTGCATAGCTGTCCGTTTCAAATACGCATTCCAGAGGTGCGAATTTAAACGTCAACACCATTTAGGTTTATCTTTTGCCTCAACAAGCACTTGTGGCTCATACACTCCCTGAATATTAGCCATAAGAGTAAAGTTAATTGTGTTCTGCTTGCTCTTGCCTTTGGATGATCAACCCTCAGCCATTTCTTCATCTCAAACATCACCAATGAGTTTTTCCCACCACTTAGGTCTCTTTGTAGAAACCCTTTCATCCAAATCAGTGTGGTTATCATGACTTGGGCTTCCTATTGTTGTCTCATTTGGATGCTGATCCAGGTTATTATCAATAAAAATTGGGTTTATTTCCTCGTGCTCTGAATTCCCCCCATTTAGGTGGAGCTTCCTGAAGTTGAATACCTGAATCCTTAGGAAGAATAGGCTGGTTATCAATAATTTGGATCTTAGAAGATGTTAGAAAAGGCCTTGCCTCCTCATCAATCACATCTCTATTGAAAGTCAAGCGGTTAGTGTCAACATCAATCAACTTGTAGGCCTTATGCTGCACGTGACTCTCTCAGGCGAATTTGTTCACAGTCTTGAATCGAACCTTTGGCAACTGCAAAAATTTAAAGTTTCCAGTAGCAAGAAAGACGAACAACATTGTGATAAGAGATTTTATTAAATTTTGATTTTCACATTTGAACTTTGAGACTTTTGGATACATGTTTGAGACATTTGGATATTGACAGACCATGGTTTTATTGATGTTTGATACTGTTGTGATAAATTTTATAATGCTTTAATGACATTTCTTATGCTGTTATAGTACTACTTTCACGATTTATTTACATATTGATATTGTTGTTATCAATTATTAATTTATTGACATATCTATCTCTCTTTCCCTCTCTCTCTATAGCATATTAATAAATTTTGAAAAAATCATATATATATATATATGTATGTATGTATGTATTTTGTATGTCGCTGTCCCTTGCCGTCCCCTATAAATTGCCCCCTAGGAAACGTTGCGGAAACGCGTCCCCTGCCGTCCCCCCGTCCCCGTCCTCGAAACGCCGTGGAACATAGGTATATACTGCCTCAACCCAAAATTTCTTGGGAGAACTGTCTCTCAACTACTCCATTCTGTTGTGGAGTGTAGGGTGTGGTAAATTGTCTTTTGAAGCCATGTTTAGCACAAAAGTTGTGGAATTCTTTAGAACAAAATTCGCCTCCATTATCAGATCTAAGAGTGGTTATGGCACAACCAAAATTTTTTTCTACTAAGGCCTTGAACTTTTGAAACTCATTAAAGTTTAAACACCTCAGATTTTAATTTTAGAAAATATACCCACATTTTCTTACTAAAATCATCCACAAACAAAAGAAAATACCTACACCTAGTGACTGATGCCATGTTCATTGGTCTACAATGATCTGCATGAACCAATTGTAGGACTCTCTTGGCTCTCCAAGCTTGTCCATCGTCTAAGGGTGTTCTATGTTGCTTCCCAGCTTGGCAAGCCCCACACACACCCTGTATTTGTTGTTGAATGTCAAGAGTGCCATCTACCAAGTTCTCTTGAGCCAATTGAGAGAGGTAGGACAAATTGAGGTGTCCATATCGTTGATGCCAAAGAGTAGTGAAGGTTGATGCACTCTTGGCTGCCAATGCATGTTCCTTGATCTGTCCATTTTCAACTAATCTATACAGCCCATGCTCTTCTATACCAAGAGCAATAGTCTTCTTGGTATCATTGACAATGATATTGCATCTATGTTTGCTGAAAATGACATCTAAATTAGGACTATGTCGCATAATTTGACTTACTGAAAGTAGATTGAGGTCCATTCCAGGTACGTAGCACACATTGAGAAAAAGTAACTTTTTCCCTCCAAAGATTAGCTGCACAATCCCTCTACCTTCAACCGTGTACTTCTCACCGCCACCAAAGATCACTGAATGAGAACAAGCAGTGTACTATGTGAACCAATCTCGCCTATTGGTGAAGTGGCGTGATGCTCTTGAATCGATGTACCATGTAGATGACTCTAACTAATCTATTGGTCTTTTGGCCATGAAGGCATCGAAAGCTGATGCCTTCTCTTCTAAATGCTCTGCGACATGAGCCTTCTATTGATGCCTTCCTTGGTTGGATTTTTGTTTAGCCAACCTCTTTATGCAGTGCTTCTTCATATGACCCAACTTACCACAATAATGACATGTGATGTTTTTCAAATTCTTTGTTGCATCCTCGTTGTGACCTTGTCCTTTCGTGTGTGACAATTTTCCCATTCCTTTGGCATTGGTTGGAAATGCTTGTTCCACAGTTGTTATTTCACTGCTGCTACCAAACTATTTCTTCCATTTGTCCTTCTGTAAGAGTTTATTGCATAACTCTTCAAAATTTAGGTCAACATTTGTAGCGGTGATATTGAGCGTCTCAATGAAATGCTCATAAGCACGTGGTAAGCTTTTCAATGTGATTACCACCATGTCCTCTTCTTCCATTTTTTGACCAATCCTGCAAGGACATTTTCTCATCCATTGTGATCGAAAAAAGCATATTCTTCAGAAAGAAGGCCCTACCTTTATTTGAAGTTTCATGAAGGTCATGCAGATGCTTCCAAATCTCAGCTAAAGTTGTCCCTATTTGGACTTCAGGTTCATCAAACTTGTTTTGGTATTTACACGCAACCATTGGCCGGGTGGTAGTACCAAGGACGATCTTTTCAAGGCATCGGTGATCAAGATTGTAATGTCCCCTTCTCAAGCATGATCTTTTTTGTTGACCGTTGGCCTATTCTGGAGACCCGTAGGCTACTCGGGAGTAAAATTAGGGTTTTTTGGTTGGTGGATGCTTTTGCTCGTGAATTGATGATTGAACCGTGGATTCCTTCTGGGTTTTTCATGAGCTTCGCGGTGATGTGATTTTCTTGGCATTCGGAGCACTTTCATGAATTTACTATTTTTAGTAAATTCTATTTCTGGCAGTGGTCCTGATGGTTTCGTAATGTCCCCTTCCCTAAACCCGACATTTTCAAAGGGACTGCTATCTTCTTTGGGAACCCGAAGGCTAGTCGGAGGATGAATTAGGGTTTCCTAATTTTGAGGAGGTCTTTGCTCAGAGATGGTGGATTCAATGGCAGATTCCTTCTGGGTTTTTAGAGGGCTTCGCAGTGGTATGTTCATCCTGGCATTCAGAGCACTTTTTGGAATTTACTATTTTTAGTAAATTCTATTTTTGGTAGCTTTCCAGATGAGTTCAGCTCGGTTGACTTCCTACTTCAGTTTGGTCAGATGTTTGGCTCAGTATTGGCTTCAGGGCACCTTCGGAGGGATAAGCTAAGTCATTTAATTAAAAAGTCACGTTTAAATATTATATTTTAACGTTGACCATGGGCCTAGATTAATGACTTAAAGATGTTTTTAAAAAGGGGTCTTTGAGGGTGGCGCCCTCATTAAAGGATTAATTTAATTATTGCCAAAGTCAAACAAGCTTATGTTGGGCGCATTCTTCAAGCATAGCATTTAATTAAAATATCATTTATTAAACCTTGAAGGAGAAAGTACGCCATTTTGAGGAGATTAGGGTTTTGGCTTGAAAGTGACTTTAGGGTTACGAGAAGTCAAATGGAAATTTATAAAAGGAAGGAGTTGAGCATCATTTCATTATCTTTGGACGACTATACTGTTATGCTGCCAGATTGGCTCTGGAATCGCTTCGAGGAATGAAGGCCTCCTAGCTCGGGCATCGCTTCGTGTTTGCAAGACAACATCAAGTGGTGATTCTTAGTTTAGTTTGTGAGTTATTGAACATTGTGCATTGTAATCTGCATTTCGAATCTCTAGATTTCTGTTTTTGCATATTAGTCAAGTTCTAGAAATTGTATTGTTTAGACAGCAGATTTCATGTTTTAATCATATCCCGAAAAAGACAAAAAAGATAGTTCTGGGTATTGCATTTATAGCTTTGTTTAGGAGAGGCGAATTTGTGTTTCAAATCTTAGATTTTATGGTGTTGTATGTAATTTTTAAAGCTAAGTCGAATTCTCAGCTGGGCCGTACCTCTTAGCTGCTGTCTTGGGAATTGTGCACTTTGAAATTGTTGCATTAAGTTCAGTTTGAGGGTTCAAGATTGGTCGCCTTAGTCATTGAAGAGTATTGCATTTTGTTTCAAGTGTTTTGGGCAAGTTAGGAATGAACTATGAGCATTTGAGTAGTTTCCTTTGTTGCTGTTTTGAACTGCAAAATACAGAATTAAGGAAAACAGAAAAACAGAAATATTAATTCCAATCTTGGCGATGAGTTTATGTGGCTTCTTGAATTCAGCCAAGAGAGATCTTATTGTATTGTAATGATTCATATTTCCAGCTCTAACATCTTGACAGGCGTATGATATTAAATTGTAAACTGACCAGTAGTACTGGCAGTCATTCTTAAGCTGTTAATTTGAATTTGTAATGCTCAATTTCATTTGAAGTTTGTAATAGATAGATCTCCGCCCTATGGTAGCTACTTTCCCATCTTGGGTCAGCAAGCACATTCTGGGTGTCGAGAAGTTTCATCTTTCAGCATTTCTTTCTAGCATTGCTTTGTAATTCACTCCGTCATATGGTCGCCCCTCACTCCGCATTGGATTGGGTAGCACATACTTGACGTTGAGTTCTTTCCTGCAATTAGAATAGAAGACCCTCTGACCAATGCTCGCCATCCTCGGCGCCATTCTGGTTAGAGTTGCTTTCTTGCACGTTTTGGTTTTCTCCTCTAACCTTTAACGCAGACCGCTTGTAACTGCTAATTGAAAAAACGAAAAATTGGCTCTGTGATATTTCATTTCCGCACGCTTGGCTTTCTTACTTCAGCCTATCTGGGCTTGCTCATTTGGCTTTGGGGCACATTTGGAGAGATAAGTTCAGATAATTTTAATTAAGTCATATTTTAATGTTATATTTTGTTGATGACCCCGCCCCTTAGCCTAGTGATTGAACTTAAAGTTGTTTTAAAAGGTGGTCTTTAGGGGTGGCACCTCATGAAGATGTTTTAATATTTCCTAAAGGGTCAAAAATGATGCTTGAAGAAAGGGACGCCATTTTATGAAGTGAGGATTTTAAATAAAGTCAAAATTGAACCTTGAGAAAGGGGCACCCAATCTGGAGGGAAAAAGAGTCAGTTCAAATTTGAAAATTAGGGTTTCTCTTCTAGAAGCTTCTGGAGGGTCTTTTGAAAAATGATAAATGGAAGCCTTGGATCTTCATTTTGCCATCTTTTGTCTACAGTAATGTTACTCTGCCAGAATGGTATTGGATCGCTTCGAGGAATGAAGGCCTCCTAGCTTGGGCATTGCTTCTTGCTTGCAAAACAGCAACTAGTGATGAGTTAGTGATAGTTGAGTGGATTTTGTAGTGAGAATTGCATTGTTGTGTTGTTTCATCATTTGGCACTTAGTTACTTGCATTTCATGTCATTTTCAGAAGTTGCTGATATTAAGGCTGAAACTGTAGTTTTACTCATAACTTTGAAAATAAATTTATTATCATTCTAGGTACTGATCATTTGTGTTTCCTAGCCTTGAGTGACCATTCTTGCCAAGTTTCAGATTTTATAAACAAGAATTGATTTTTTCATGAGGAAATCGCCCTTCCTTGAGGGCCGTACCATTTCAGCTTGCTTGGAAATTCGTGCAAAAATAAATAGCAACATTTAAGGTCAGTTTCTTCATTGGTTTTGGGGCGCCATCATCTTAGGTAGTTTATGCATTTTGTTTGAAGTCATTTGGTTAGGAATTGAGGGAGTTGTGGGCATTTCATTAAGTTTCTGTACTGCTGTAATGCAATTTCAGTCCTTGCACATTTATATCAGTTTGCATAATATCAGTCATTTGAGTTGGGATAGGGTTGGGAATCATCTAGTTCATCAAAAGGGGTACCTTACTTACTGCAGCAGCATTATCTTCTTAGTATTCTATGACTCTTGGCAGGAAATCTCTATTATTGTAAGTTGAACAGTAGTACTGTCAGCAATTCTCTTATTCTTGCTATTCATACTTTGTATTGCCCACTGAATAAGTGGAAGAGGCTAGCTTGCCGCCTAATTGCTTTGAGTTTGCATCATAGATTAACATCTCCGCCATATGGTCGCCTCAATTCCATTCTGGATTGGGTAGCACATATTTGGTGTTGAGTTACTTTCAGCAATATTAGTGATAGGGACCCTCTGACCATATGATCGTCCACCCTGGACACATTCTTGGTTAGAGTTACTTGTTCTGAAATGCATAAGATCCTCTGACCATATGCACGCTGTCATCTGGCGCATCCTTGGTTAGGGTTATTTCAGTTTGTGCATTGCATCGAGATCCTCTGACCACATGCTAACACCTTGCCCATCTCGGGATCCTGGTGTACATCCTTGGTTAGAGTTGAATTCTGCATTGTTTAGTTATTTGCTAACCCTAACGGGTGCATGTTGTTTGTAATCACATTCAAAAATAAAAAAAAATTGGCTCGGTATATTTCAAAGATTGTTAGCATGAGTTGCTTCCAGTGTTGTAATTCACGCCAAGAAATGTTGGATCACTTCTTCCAACATGATGTTGGGTAATGAAGCCATCCCTCCCGCAATTCAAAATCACAGAAAACGAAGAAGCTTACTATTGTTAGAAAAACCACTGAAATTTTTGGGAAAAAAATTGCAAAACCTGAGTGGCAAACTAAAGAACCCATGATTTTATAAAAAAAAGGGCAAAAATTCTAGAAAAACTTGCAAAAAATTTTGGAAAAATCTGCAAAAAAAATTCTAGAAAAATCTGCAAAAGTTTCGAAAATCTACAATTTTTTTTGAAAAAATCTACGAAAAATTTCAGAAAAAATCTGCAAAAAATTCTAGAAAAAATCTGCAAAAATTCTGGAAAAATTACAATTTTTCTAAAAAATCATCAAAAGGCGGGTCTTAAAGCCTTGTGTGATTTTTAACTGTTAAAAAACCCACGAATTTTGTAAAAAAATATGCCAAAAAATTACAAAAAATAGACCCACAATCACTTTAAAAGAAATAAAAAAATTGTCAAAAACCTTTGGATGAATCTGTACAGCTTCCTTTGGCACGTTCTTCTGTGACTCTTGCGTGCAATTTGTCACTGCCACAGTCCGTAGAATTCGCGTGCTCACCAATCTTGAGAATTTACAAAACCCAACCTTTGATACCATATTACAAAAATAACACACAGAAAATCAACCGAGATTGCATAAAAATCTATTAAGAAATAAGGAGCAAAAGCATCCTTTTATAGGATTACAAATATCTTATCCACAGAGGATAATGATGACAAATTTCTTATCCACAAAGGATAAGGATGACAACTCGTAAGAAAAAAGGTAAATCTTATCCACAGAGGATAAGGATAACAATATCTTATCCACAAAGGATAAGGATGACAACTCATAGGAAAAATATCTAAAGTCAGCATGACTTTATTAAAGAAGATTCCTAAAGCCTATCCTAAAAGCTAACTGACCATTACAAGATAAAACATTACTTTAATAAACATCATACTTTCATTTCATGATATTCTCATTCATTGTAGAGGTTTGGATGGGCATGCACGATATTTGGGGGTTTGGATGGGCATGCACGATATTTGGGAAAGGTATCAAAAGTGGATCCTTTGGAGATCCAAGTCATTTTGGAATGGTGTACTCTGATTAGTATTGTTGAAATTGCTGAGATCCATGAGTCAAAATCCTTGCCGTGTGACTTGTGTGCAACTTGTGTGTTGTGTCAAATGTGTGATTTTTTCCCAGAAACTTAGCAAGTCTTGAACTCAGACTTGTGAAACTTTATTGGATACTTGGCTACTTGAAAATAAGACAATTTTGTTCTATAAAATATCAGATCTTTTCATTTTTCATTCATTTGGTTGTTTTTTTGTCATTTTTTGTCTTTAGAAGGTGCATTCTTAGTGGATTTAATTGGTTGTTGGATGATTGGGAGTGTAATTTGAAAGGATCCAATTTATTCTTGGTTGTTTAGAAGTGATAAAATTATGAAAAATGACATGCGTTTGTGGCTTTGAAGGCCTTAAATTGGGCTTGATGATGGGGGTGCGGCCCATTGACCTTTTGGGGGCTGCTGAAGGGGGCATTGCCCCATGATCTTGTCAGGTGTAGCTGCCTCCAGACCTTGGCTCTCAGTTTGAAAAGCTATACATAAATTTTTTTGTGGGTTGCACTAGAAGGAAAAAAAGAGTTTTTCCCTTTCTTTGATTTTTTCCCCTATTTTTATACTTTTGGTTTGCTAAGTCAATCTCAATTTAAGTAATGCTACTATGATCATTGTAGACTTATGTGTTTTGTGAATTCATTCTTTGTGCTTCTCATACATCTTTTTGGGTGTAATTTTTTTGTGTGCTGAGTTCCAAAGTCTTAAGTCCAAGTCAAAGTTCTGGGCTGCTTAGTCCATGCCGAATCTGAGTTTTCCAACCATGCTGAGAATTATGAAGGAAGTAAGAAGACTACTTGGCACAAGATGCTAATATGGGGAATTCATAATGGGATATTTTAGTATTCTCTATCCCCTTTCCATTTCATCACAGGAAAGTTCTTTCAAGTGGAGTGATTAAGCAAATGATAGCATTTGAACAACTAAAGTTCGCCATAAGCTATGTGTCAGTTCTAGTCACCAGGAATTACAAGAACCTTTATAGTTGGTTTCAATGTGGTTGGACAAGTGATTGGATGTTAAGAGAATTTATCATCAAGTTTATTTAATTTGAGTCCAAGATGGCAGGATAAACCTGGTGCAGTATTCAAGGAAAATTCTATTCTTGAGATACGACAGGGTTGGTTTTGGAAAAAAACTATTTTAGATATAATTTGATTTCTAGGATGCCATTGTGTATTTTTGGAAGCTTATTTAGAAAACTTGTAGGAAATGGCTTATGTAGTAGGTATAATTTATCTTCTTGTTATGTTAAAACACATTAAATTCATAATCAAACTAATTGACTTTTCTTTAATCTCTTATAATTATGGACCTTTTGAATACAAAACATTATGCTGTCTTTTAGTTGACGGATTTGCTTAGGACTCTACTTTTGTACTCATCATGCATCCTAGTTTTGAAAAGGTCTCTATAATTTGGTTCTATAAATCAAGTAAAACAAATTTTAGCTGGTCTTATCTTCTAGTTTTTAAAGTTCCCATTGATTGTATAAATGATACCTAATTATGCTAAGTTGGAAGCTTTGCAGGTGTTGGAACGCCCCTTCGTCGAGGATTAGGAGGAGTATCATTGCTAAAGTGGTCCCCAACAGGGGACTATTTGTTCTCTGCAAAGCCGTATGCACCTTTGTTTTTTAACACTTGCCAAGGATGACAAATTATATAAATTTTCTCAAGCATTGGAATTATTTCTTTTTAAGATCAGAAATAATATTTGTGCTGTGGATGGTATTGCTATTTTTCTCAAAGCTCTTTAACTCTCTCTTTGCCAGCAATTAACTTATATGTCTAAATTTCATCTGACAGCAATGGAACATTTTACCTATGGGAAACAAACACATGGACTTCAGAGCCATGGTCATCTTCTGGTGGTTCTGTCATTGTAAGCAATCTTTTTAAATATGCATGTACAGGGTCTTACTCTTAAAGGATGAACATCTTAACTGAATGTAGATTTTTATACTAATGATTGTTTGTTACAGGTTCTTTTATTGAATAGAGAATTGAATTACCTATTTTGGTCATTTGTGGCCATTAATAAAGCTTTTAATTGTGTGATTCTATTACCAAGCAGAGTTTATCTAAAAGTATTGTGTCCCTTATGCACTCAATATTCGGTGTAGTACTCTCAATGGGATGTTGCCTATAGCACAATCTTAGAACTTTTTTACTATTGTAACTGAGTCCAATAACTGTCATTCCTTTGCTACAATAATGTGCAGACATGTGCCTGTAGATGTTCTATATTTAGGAGAAATTTCTTTCGAACAACTTATCTGATAGTTAGCTTAAAAGATTTCTGACCTTATGAAATTTTGGAAAATTTCTATGACAGAGTGCAACATGGGGTCCTGATGGCCGTATGCTTTTTATGGCCTTTTCTGAATCCACAACATTGGGATCACTACACTTTTCTGGAAGACCTCCTTCGCTGGGTAAATGCATAAGTTTTGGGACATGAAATTGTATCTATGTTGGTTGTGTGCACTTTTTTAGTCTTGTGCTTTGAATTTCCTTTTTATTCAAAATATTTTGTGGAGTAACTTTATCCTGAGCCAATGCATTTTAATCTGCTATTTGAAAAGTTATGCAAATTTTGAATTCAAAAAAATGAACGTTAATTAGTTTATGATTGGATTCGAGTTTTAATATGCAGATGTAGTAGTATAACTGTGTACATATTTAGGTAATGATTGGATTCAATCTTTTCTGTGCAGCTTTAGTACTATGTGTATGCACAGTGCTACAAATAGTTGTCCGTATTGCAAGAATACATAAATGATGACAAGTGAACATTGAAAATAAACATTTAGTAGCACAGACATGGGTAAATACCTGCTATACCAAGTTCTAGGGATGAGTATGGTGGGGAATGGGTTTCCTGTATGGCAGCGGACTTGAGATAGTTTTTTAGAGGATGTCAATTAGAAAATAGAGGAAATTTAAAAACATAGGAAATTTCAATTATTCATTTATAAGGCATTCATGAAATACCTATGTTACCCCAAGTTTGCAGGGAACGGCAAAGGGGACGACTATATAAAAAATAGGGAAAATTTAAAATATAGGAAATTTAAAAACATAGGAAATTTCAATTATTCATTTATAAGGCATTCATGAAATACCTATGTTACCCCAAGTTTGCAGGGAACGGCAAAGGGGACGACTATATAAAAAATAGGGAAAATTTAAAATATATAGGGAAATTCTAAATGTTCATATGATAACATTGATGAAACATTCAATTTCATATATACATTATAGAATCTTAATACATAACATTTGTGTTAAATTGAGAGCTGTAATGTCCCCATTCTTTCACAAGCATTAGAGATGGTGGATTAGCCTATTATGTCGATCCTCGTAGGCTAATGGTTCTAGGTAGAGGGTCACTTGAACGGGCACTTGGTCGTGAATTTGTAGTATTGATATCCGGAGTATGGTGACGAGGTGAATTTGTGCGTTTGGCGTGTTATTGGAGCTTAAAATTATGGTCTTCACCATTTATTTCACTTTCTCAGGCTTTGGGACCATGTGTTTATTATTTAAAGGGGTCACTTTATATTTTTTAGTTACTATTCATTGATAAAGTGAAAAAAGAACATAACTTAGGTGAATAGTGCCATTTTAATGAATAGTGTTTTCAATGAGAAATTATAAAGGACCAAGAGAAAGTTCGACCTCCTTATGTTATTGAGTTATTTTGTTGCTTGAGCTTTGAGGGTTGGAGACTGTGGAAGAGGGAAACTAGGGTTTCCTGATTTCAGCAGTGGGTAAGCCTGGTGGGGGCTTTGTTCTTCGTTTTTAAGCTTCTTGATGGTGTGAAATACCACCCTAAAGTTGCAGATCAGAATTTGCATGCTTCATTTGGAGTCATATATTGCTGTTTGCAAGTGATTAGAGCGATCTTTTGGAAAGGATTTTGCTGCCATAGACTCCATTTGCTTCTACGAAGGAGCTGTTCGCATTTTAGAAGGTTTTTGGAGCTGATTTTTGCACCTACAGCCAACCACCATTTCATGAGGGTTTCTATCAGCATAAAGAAAAAAGATGCCTTCTTATAGTGGCTGCAATTACTTCAAAAAGGGGCGCCCTTACCCTAAGAAGACTTCCAATCCAGATTTCGGTGGGAGAAGTTTGTATTTCATGTTGTGTGAGCAATTTCACCCTTCTCTATCATGATCTGTTTGACTCATCATGCCTATTAGGAAGCTGTAGGCTTGTGTGAGGTAAATTAGGGTTTCGATTCTAGGTTACTTGCGGCTTTTCCTACGGGAGTTTACTATTTTTAGTAAATTCTATTTGTGGCGATGCGAGTCTTCAAAATCCTCATTTTAGTTGGAGCATCTAATGCAATTCAAGTTTGGCTTCTAATGGTTTAATTTTGGAGAATAAAGGCATTATTGTTATAATTTGTAGTTGATCCCTTGGCCTAGGAGAACAACTTTAAGTTGTGTTTAAAAGAGGGAATTGGAAGGGGGACGCCTTCAAGAAGTATTAAATATATTTTAATGCCTTAGGAAAAAGTGGACATCACTTTAAGGAGATATATTTTTAAATAAAGTGAAATGTGTTAGCTTGCAAAAAGGGACGCCATTTTGAAGAATTAATTGTTTTTGGAAATTTGGAAAGACTCTTGTGTCTTTTGGTGTGTCTTCTAAAGAATTTGAAAGGTTTTATGGACTTCTATAAAATAAAGGTTTTTGCTCCAGCTTTGGTATCCAATTGCTTACTATACTGTTATGCTGTCGAATTGACAAGTGATATTTTGCTTCGAGGATGCTACCTCCTAGCCTCTAACCAATTTCGTGTTTGAAATACAACACCTAGTTGGCCTTTTGTTGCTTCTCATTCAGACTAGCAGATTGAGTTCAACAGATGAAGTCTTTTTGATGATATTTCCAGTTTTGAGTTGCTGGATCACATACAGCTGAAAGTGTAAAATGTATGCAGCTCTTTGAATAATTTTTATTTGCTTCTGGGTACTTTTGAAATGTTATTGTTTGCCATGGGTGCCCTTTTCCACCAAGTATCAGATTTTACTTTGGAGATTTTGATTTTTAAGAAGCAAATCGCCCCTTTCAAGGGCCGTACCATTTAGTTTGCATTGGGAAGTGTGCTAGGAATTAAAGACCAAGATTTGTTGCTATTTCTTCATCCTAGCATGGTCGCTTACCTTCCAGAAGTCCATTGCATTCAATCTCATTCGATTTGGAGGTGAAATGAGTGAGTTATGAATATTTCATTGGTTTTCACAGTTGCTGATTGACATTTTCAGTTTACTGATTTTTGTATCAGACTTTAGAAGTTCTGATTTTTGATTCATTATCAGTAGTTAGAGAGATAATTACTTGTATGAGATCATCTATTACTCTTGTGCTTTGAAGCTATTGAAATTCATATGTAATTTGCAGCTTTATTCCTTATTTGTAAGACTGTAAATAGTAGTACTGTTCCAGTCCTAATTGCTGCAATTAATTCTTCTTTCTTTTCACATTAAGTACCCCTGGATGGTCTACCGCCAGTGTGGATAATTGATTGTATCTCTCTTTGTACCCACTTTTAAAGTGGTGAATCCCCACTCTCAAGTGGATGCCCGCCGCAGCGGATGAATTAGATTGTTGTAGTTTCATGGCTGGTTATCCGCCTATTAGTTTCCAGTTTTTCAATTAATCACTCCGTCATATGTTAGCACCTCGCCCTCAGTGGGATCTTGAGTGCACATTCTTGACGTTGAGTTTGTTTCATTTCAAGTTGTTATTTTAGTTTCTCCGCCATATGACAATACCTATCCTTCCTTGGGATTGAGTGTGCATTCTTGGCGTTGAGATCTTTCGTACTTGGTTTCAATTGTGGAGCTAACGCTAATCAAGTTGGCTAGTGCTGGTTTATGTTGTGAAATCCTTCAAAAATTGGTTAGCATATTTCATTTTGGGCGGGTATGTAGCAAAGCACTATTCGCAGTGCTGTTTGGCTGTAAGTTAAAGTTTAGTAGAAGATATATTTGGCTTTAAGTCTAGTGTAATCTATAGGTTGTATGCACTCTATTATATAATGAAGAAATCCTATTGGGCTTCTAAAACGAGTCATTACTTGATGTATCTCAGTTGATTTGTTTCTTTGAAGTTACTTTATGTTCATGCTCTTTAGTTCTTATTTAGCATTCTTAGCAAGTAAAACACAAGGACGGAATACAAAACCGAAACATAAAAAATCAGACCTAAAATCACAGTGGAACAAATCAACAGAGTGGTGGTTCACTACAAGAGCTCACATGAGAGTTCATAAAGATAGTTGTCTAAGTTGTCAGTTTTTGTCTCCACTCCCAGACCCTCTCATTGTATTCAAGTTTCTTATGTGACAAGAGATCCCAATAACTAGTGGAGGTTGGGAGTGGAGACCCCAATGGGGTTGAGGGGCACAAACCTTCATGACTCACACTATTTTCACAATTTTAAATTTTTGTAAAGCATTGGGTTTTTCTTTATAAAGGTTACTCTTTTATGGGGACGGCTAGTCGTCCCCAGGGTAGGTGGGGACGTTTGTGATGTCCCTTGATCGACCTAGGGGCGACCAGCTGCCCCCTCTAATTGTTTGGGACGTTCCCAAGTTTTCGAGACATCCCTTGCATTTTTCCCCAATTTGGGGATGGCCTGGGGGTGTCCCTTAGGCGTCCCCACGTCCTTGAAATGTCTTGGAAACATGGATGCCCCAAAAAATGTTGGGGACGCCTCCCCGGGTTTCCTTGTGAAATACATTATAGAACCATATTATGAAACATTAGAGCTGAATTGAGAATTTACGAGTCAACATATAAGTTAACAAACTATCAACGTCTAATTGTTTCAATTTGAGTTTTCATCACTAATGTGCATATACATAGTACAACAAAATGAAAAGGCTGAATGACTACAAGTACAAAATGACAAAATGCAGAAATCTAGGATCTACTTCTACTCTGCCTTTGTCTCGTTCTCACCTAAATCAAAATCCGACTTTGCATATGTTTCACTACTAATATCAAGGGTCGTCTCATCCAATGGAACACCTATCAATCACTCCTATGTTTCTTCATCAATCGATGTGGTGTCCTTGAGATCAATATCCCATCGTAAAGTTGGAGATTGTTGATACTCAAGAGTCTATTGATCCTAAAGTCTTAAGGCATTATGTGTTGAAACCAATTTCTTCACTTGTTGAAAGGTAAGCCTATTTCTCTTGATAGAGTGGATGGAGTTTTGTGTTGACCAATTCCTTTTGCAGCAAAAATAATAACTTGTGAAAGGAGGTGAAGCATCCTCAACTTTAGTGTACTTTCCATGAAATGTCCAACATCTAGTAGAGTTGGATTGAGTTAACATAGTTCTATCTATCATTGCCTTTGTTTGGCTGAATGTTGGATCACGAAGATTAACAAAGGCAAGCCATTGTGTTTGAAGTAAAATTGCTGCTCAACTAAGTACATCTTTTGAAGGGACTTCACTAACTCTTCTTTCAAATCTTCATCATTAGGAGGCATTTGTACGGTAAAATTGCCTAGATCAATGCATCCGTGCCACTTTCAGACTTGTTGCACCTGATCATTGCCACCTTTAGTGTCGTACAACTTTGATTTGGATTTTCAATCAATTTTATCTGCTTCAATATCAATCATATCATTTAAATGTGTAAGGGTTTCACTATTTGTTGCTGTTACACAAGTATTTTGCTATTTACATTTGCTGTCACATATATATTAGCATTTATTGTTTAGATCTGCTATCATAATTAATTATGTTTGATGTATGAGAGTTTCTCATATTTATTGCTGTTATTAAATACTGCTGATTAGCATTTAATTATTGGAGTTTGGCATCTATATTCAATATTCCATATTTATTTCAGTTTGCACAAATCAGAAAATACAATAGATATTTTCACAAAATTTACAGCTAAGGACATTACAGAGTGTGGTATGGGGAATACACAACACAACAGTTTTTAAATCTAGTCAATTGTTTTCTTTTTTCACTTTTATAGATGGGGGATAGCTACGTTTCTAGGGTGTTTTTGGGACATTTCTTTGTAGAGTTGAGGGTTAGGGGATGATGAGGAGACATTTTTGAGGCATCTCTGCACCTTGGAATGTCCTTGGTATGAGGATGCTTGCAAAATGGTAGGGGATTTGTCCTCATGTACCCTTGGTAAACACATAATATTTAGCTGGAAGAAACCAACCAAGGGAAAACACTAGCAAGTGGGCTGTACATCAAATCCACTGTAACTAATGAATCCAAGGTTACAAGGCAATGACATACAACCAACAACCGACCAAGTTATGCATCCCATAGTTTCCATTTTTCGCCTTCTTACCTACTATGCTTTTAAATTTTGAACTCAAACTCTAGATGACTCTTAAGCTGCCATCCAAGACCCTCTTTTAACCAAACATATTGAAAACCTTCTTGCAACAAGATTCAAATCACAAACCAACTCAACAACTAGTATACTATTTGTCATAACTTCAAATTTGGTCCTTTAGTTTTAATTTGTCTTATTGAGGATAGGTTAGAACATAACTGGATATGTTGGTGTTTTGTTGATGAGTTTAGTCATAGCCACACCTATCTTTATTTTGTTGTTTTTGGGATAATTTTGGTTTTGCATGATCCCATCTGTGAGCATTGTGTGTTTGGTAAACATTATTGAGTTAATTCTTGTGGGAAGTTTTAATGCTAAGAAATGTTTAGAAGTTTATTCATTTGTATGTGTTTGGTCTAGTGGATGTTCATTTGATGACAAATCTTGTTATTATGTTTCATTTATTGATGACTATTTAAAGTTTGATTTATTTTTGAAACATAAATATGGAGTTTTATCTAAGTTTAAAGATTTAAAAGCACTTGTTGAGAAGCATTCAAATAGGAAGACATTATCTTGAGTTTAGATAATTGAGGTGAATATTGCTCAAAAGAATTTAATAATTTTGTGGAGCTTGACTCTCTTTTCTTTTGCTGCCTCCACTTTTGATTGGACTTTTGAGAGCATCAACATAACTTTTTGTTTTTTCTTCATTTATCTTCTTTGACGACTCTTTGGAAACTTGGTGTTCTTTTGCTTCATAGCCAAGACCTATCTTTATGAGTGGTGACCTTTGCTCATTTATGATATTGTTCAACATCGTGGTGCTCTTTTCAAACTTTAGGCTTCTATTTAACTTAGCAGTTGTCTTTTCTAGCTCTTTTCTCAAAGAGACGATTTCAGACTCCAACCTTTCACAATTTTCTTCCTTTTCCTTCAATTGGATTCTAACCTCCTCCTCAATCCTTTTAGCTTCATCAATTTGAAATTTTAGATCGGTGATCATTCTTTCAAACTCTTCAAGACTTTGTGATAACTTTGTTTTGGATTCATTGTCTTCTTGAAGTTTTACCTTTTGTTTCAAGCTCTTTGAAATATCCCAAGCTAATTTTTCATGCAAAGTTTTTTCAATTTCATGACTTCATGTGCATATGCATTTTGTCAAATAGTTTATCTGTAACCCGATATTCTGATTTGCGGTTGTAAACCCTTGGGAGTTTTGTTCAATTTCTCAAATGCAATTCTTAGATAATTCTTAACTCAATAAACACAAAGTATTGCAGTTTTGGCAATAATCAAATTCATTCATTCATTCTTCATGATGCTAAACGAATATTACAGATTTAAAATATGGTTCCAAAATTATAGACAAAAAATATATTAAATAATTTCTTACCTTTTTTTCCTTGTTCTCATTGCAAATTTCTAAAGGTGCGGCTCCCTTAAGTATCTTCCTCTTTCTCGAATTGCCTTGCGCTAAACCATACGTCACTCAACAATTTTTATGACTTTGTTGTGGTATATATAAATTGTATTGACTCCTTATTGTAGATGGTGCTAACCACAACCAACGTCGGAATACAAGGGAAATTGTAAAATTCTGTTTGGAACATTGATTTTTCCTTATGGTGGCGGCACTATTCCTTCTTTACCATCGCATTCCTTCAACACTCGAGCAAGGATTATTTGGGATCATGGGCCCTCCAATAAAGGTACAACAATAACCTATATCAGTACGGTGCCCTTATTGAGGTGTATAGGCTGAGAATTAAGGTGCGACTCTTATAAAGGTTGCGCTTAGCTTGCCAGCTAGCCAACTATCAAATGCAAGTCGATCTCTAATAACCCTTATTTCTTCTCTGCAAAAAGCTCCATAGAAATACTTAAAATTTGTCTTAAAATAAGACTTCACAAATTTCCCAAATCTTCAATCGCTAAAACTGATGCAAGAAGTTTGAATGACCTCTTCAACAACTAGCTAGGGTAGAATCTTGCACTATTGAAACCAACATCCGTTAGGTTTTCGTCCAAGGGTTTTGTGTTCTCCAAACTCTCTCCAATTTCATCAAATTAATCAAGCATGCAAAAATGAGCTTCCAAAATCACTTTTGTATCCAACTCCGAAAACACTAGAATGACCTTTCAAATTCCCACACTTTTAATATTTAATTTAAACCCGAGAAATAAAGTGACTATTAATCTTCATTAAATATTCAACCAAAGTCACTTTATGAAACTTATTAAATCAATTAAATAATATTACCCATAAAATATGCTTGGTCAGATAATATTAAATAATTAAATTAAAATATTCTCTTTCCTTGACATTAGCCTATGGGAATAAGATAGGCCAATTGGTCACTCCGGATTACTCCTTGGAAGGGGACATCACATTCTTTTTTCTGAGTTTCTTAATTTCATCTAGGGTGCAAATAGGTTCTTCCAAATCAATTTCCCCATCTAATTCATCATTCTCTTCTCCTTCTGTTTCCTTTCCTACCTTTTCACCATTTTTCAAGATGTCATCTTTGGTCTCTATAGCCATGGTGAATGAACTTTCTTCAGATGAGCTGCTTTCCTTCTTGAATATAACCTTTTCTTGCCTTTGTAAGCATTCTTCTTTTTCTCAAATTTGCCATGCTTGTGGCCCTTTTTTGTGTTTGCTATCGTTCTTCATCTTATGCTCTTCCTCATCATCATTACTTTTACTTTCATAAGGACATTTAGCAGCAAAGTGTCGTACTTTTCCACAATTGAAACATTTAAATGACAACTTATCTTTATAGTTGCTGGATCCTTTCTTTAGCTTCTGCACGAAATGGGCTTCCTCTTCATTTGAGTCATCATTGGAACTTTCACTTGGCTTGGGTTCTTTGTTTTTCGATTTCTTTGAGGCTTTGAAGGCTGCCTCTCTTTTGGATGTCTTCTTCTTTTCGGTCCTCATCCCATATGTAGTGAGGATTCCATATAGCTCATCCATAGTTAACTTATCCAAACCTTCCATTTCTTCTATGGCAGAAACTTTAGCATCAAATCTTAAGGGTAGAGACCTTAATACCTTCTGCACCACCATTGAGTCTTCTAGTTTTCACCAAGACCCTTTATGGTATTCACGATCTCAACCACATGAAGCAGATAGGCAGCAATATTTTCTTCGTCCTTCATCTTTAGAGTCTTGAATTGCCTCCTATGGGTTTGAAACTTGGGCTTCTTAACCATGTCATCCCCTTCATAGGTCTTTTGTAGTTTGTCCCACATATCTTTCGCCAAAGTGCAATGCATAACTTTGACAAATTCTGATTCGGATAGTCCACATAGAATTGCATTGTTGGCTTTGGCATTATTTTTGCTTGCCTTCTTTCCCACCAAATCCATTGGTGGAGATGATGGTGTAGTATAACCATCCACAATCGATTGTCAAATATCAAATCCAAGTGCCATTAAGTAGGTTTGCATTCTTATGCTCCAAAAGGCATAATTTGTCTCATCAAACAATGGACCCCTATTAGAGCATAATTGTAATGCCCCCTTTTTCAGCGTGATCTTGTTTTGTGATGGTTAGCCTATTATTTTGGTCATCGTAGGCTACTACGTTGGATAGAGGATCTTAGTGGCAGAGTTTGGTGGATATTGTCGTTTCCACCCCTTTAGTTCAATGTTGGGCTCAGTGTGGGCCTTTGCAGTTTAGTGTTCGCCAGCTTCTGACAGCATGCCAAAACATTGAGAATTGAGGGAGTTATGAATATTTTTGTGGTTAAGTTAATTATTTAACTAATTGGTATATTATAAAGTCAAATTGACTTTATAAAAGTTAAAAAGCCACTTAAATATATTAAATTGATGACTTAAGGTGATAAAGTGAAAAATTAAATCACTTAAGTCACTTAAAAGGTGTGTTCATTTCATAAAGTGGAAATTATAAACTATTGAGAGGAATTAAATACATTTTAATGTATTTAAATGGCAAAGTGGCATCACTTTTTGGAAATCGTGCCTTTTTGGAGATATAAGGCAAAAGGGGCAATTCAACCTCATTGAATGATGATTATTTGAAATTGCTACTTTTTTATCTTCTTTGTGCATTTGTTTGAGACAAGGGTTATAGTGAATATCTTCCATTGGAGAAACGAGAGATCTTCAGTGTTTTGCAGACTTGAGGCTGTGAAAGACCAGTTGAATTTTTGTTACAGGGATGGCTTCATTTCAAAAGTCAATTTGAGCTTCACCAGAGTTTTTATGTTCAGTTTCTTTCCAATTTTCAATAAGGAAGGGTCTACAGTGATTGAGGCACCTTCATTCAGCAGATCTGGCATCTGAGGAGCAAGCCGTACATCTTCCTTGGCTGGCCGTACCATTTTAGGCCTATGGCGTGTGCATCTGGGGTTGAGGCGTTTGAAATAGAAGGCTGAAATGCCTTCTTCTGGAGCCTTCTATCCTTTCCATTTTGGTCGCCTGGTATTCTTCAGTCATTTGCTATAGTTTCTGACAGTGAGAAACCAACATCAGGAGGTAGGCATTGGATTTCTTTAGTTTTCAGGGTTCTTGACTAGCAAGCTCCATAATTTCTTATTTAAATAATCTGGAGGTTTCCAGGTATGTTTGTTGTATGTAATCCCTTTGTTGCAATTGTTTAACACTTAATACAATTACAATTTCTCAAATTTTGCTTAAATTTTAGTTTTATCAACATTTTATGCCTGGCGCACTTCCCAAAAATGGTCTTAAAACTCATGAAAAACAAGCAAAAAAACTTAAACAGACAGTTTTAGTTCAGAAGTTGAGGTTGAGCCAGCTGGGCTCATCACAATAATCCTTCTTGGCAAGCCATGTATGCTCTTAAGATCTTCCTTCTAGCGATTAAGCTATACTATGAAGGAACCAATTCTGATACCAATTAAAGAGCACAAGCTTATTCTGAGAGGGGGCGGGGGCTGAATCAGTATAAGACTTTTGTTTTTCAATTTTCAAATTAACAACCACAATCACTTTAAAAGCACAATATAAATAAGAACACAAGAGGAACACATGATTTACATGGAAACCCTTATGAGAGAATACCATGGCAAAATATTGCTTTATATAAAAAATCTCTTACAAATTTTGTAGGCACCAACCTAGTGGAGACACCAATCCCCAACACTTGAGCACCAACTCCATATGAGACCAATCTCCTTCAATAAGATGCACCAACCTCTCCAATATGAGGCACAAACCTCTTGATAGATGATGTATTTGTGCTCCTTAATAATTTTCCTTCCAAAATCTGCCTTTAATGATCTATAATTTTCTGCTCCTTAAATCTGCTTGTGCTTGTGTGATATCTCTTTTATTTCCACACACATCTTCTCCATACTCCACACACCTTTTTTTATATCTTCATGAAGGAGGGCGACTTCTTGAAAAGACATGTCATTCACAAACAAAGGCAACTCTATACTTTATATGCAACCTCTCAAAACATGGGCACTCCTTATAAGGGGTTAGCCACTTTAGATAATATTAATTTATTTATTTTTGATTTCTTTTAACACCAACTTGGGCGCCAAAATGGTGGTTGGCCCTATGAATAAAATAAATTTATTTCCAAGAGATATCGGTGCCATTATTGAGGGGGGTCAGCCCAATGTATATGTTATTGAAAGATAGCGTCGGTCAGATCTGGAAAAACGATTGCTGCAAGCACCATCGTATTTCTTGTCTGATTGATTTTATCGCTATTTCTGAACATCATATCATTCAAATCTATGAGTATAAAATGCGAATCATATTTGTATTCTAAATCGATATTTATAGTGTTATTCGCTGGTCAGTAAATATGTGTTATGCTAAACGCATTGTTAACTATGTGTTAACACGGACTCTAAAGAGCACGTCCCATGAGTGGACGTGTCTCCACTCTTGGAGACACGTCCTCTCATGAGACGTGTCTCTTAGAGGCCTGATTTCCTAAACATATATTTAGCGAATCCTTCAATGATATGCAGACATAGAAATCTGATAATGTTCTGCATTCAGCACATTAAAATTTAATAAATCTGGAAGTCGAAATTCTGTCTCTCTGGAAGTCGAAAATCTGTGTCTGAGTTTTGTAGAGTTCTGAATCTGAAAACCTGGTAGAAAACTAAATCTCCCTTCTTGCCATTAGATTTGTATTCATTTACATGGTATCAGAGCCAAGTTGTGCAATTCCCTTACAAATCTAATATCAGTTTGCTCCTGGAAATTCGCATTTTCTAAAATCGAATTCAATCACATTCTTCACAATGTCAAGCGTGATCAGATTTGAAGATCGCCTTGCAGGAGCAGAAAATTTCACATCATGGAAATTTAGAATCATGATGATCCTTAAGGAACATAAGGTAGACTCACTTGTAAGAGAAAATTTGGAACAACCCAAGTCTGAACCTGAGAGAACTCAATGGGTAGAAAACAATGAAAAGGCTATGAAAATACTTGTAGATGCAGTTAGGGATCACATAGTGCCTATCCTAGCTAAACATGAATCTGCCTACCTCATGTTCAAATCTCTTGAGAGTACCTATGAGATCAACAACACCTGTAGGACTCTTGCGTTGAAAAGGCAAATCAACAATGTTCAGATAATCAAAGGAGAGTCCATTAATGCATACTTCATGAGGATTACTGAACTGAGAGATCAATTGTCCACCATTGGATATCAGATTGACAGCAAAGAGTTAGCCCTAATTGCTCTAGGAGGTCTTCCAAACTCTTGGGAGTCTTTTGTTCAAGGTATAAGTGCAAGATCTAAACTCCCTAAGTTTGATAGGCTAAGATCTGACTGTCTTCAAGAAGAATCCAGACTCTCTTCTAAAGAGAATAAACAAAAGAAAATAGATGAAGACATTCTTGCACTCAACTCAACATCTAATAAACAGAGTAAGAAAAAATCCTTCAAGAAAGGGTCTTCCAAAAGAAAGAGAAATTCCAATGGAAAGGGTCCTCATAAGAAGAAAGATATTTCTCAAGTACAATGCTTTAGATGTGATCAATATGGTCACTATGCATTGAAGTGCCCTGATAGGACTAAACAACAAACTTCCTTTGCTAAAGTAGGAAAGTCAAATTCAGATCATGAACCTGAGAACTTTGTGTTCCATTCAGCCCTTTCTAGTCAAGTATCCGAACTCACTCTCAACTGGGTGATTGACAGTGGTGCTTCTAGACATATCACAGGATTCAGAGAACACTTAGATACTTTGACCGAAAGGTTTGATGAAGAAGTAACCATCGGGGATGATTCAGCACACCCTGTAAGAGGGGTTGGAACTTGTTCTATCAAGTTGAAATCTGGGCTTTCTCTTCAACTCTCTGAAGTCTTGTTTGTACCTGGAATAAAGAGGAATCTTATATCCATCTCTGCCCTTGAAGACAATGGTTATAGAGTTACCTTTATAGATGGAAAAGTTCTTGCTTGGCCTAAAAACTCATCTATCAAGAAAGCCCTCACCATAGGTGTAAGACAAGGGTACCTTTATAAACTATGCACTGAAGTTAATCAAGCCCTTACCCTTGACACCTTTGATTCAAATGAGATTTGGCATAGAAGATTAGGTCACCTTCATTTCCGTGCCCTACCTTCTGTGGAAAAACTTGTAACAGGCTTACCTAAGTTAAAACCATCTCATGAAGGAACTTGCAAAGGTTGTGCCTTAGGGAAGAATTCAAAGGGATCCTTTCCCTCTAGTTTGAGCAAAACTCTTAATGTGTTAGAATTGGTTCACTCAGACTTATGTGGACCCATGTCTGTACCCTCTAAAGCAGGATTTCTTTACTATGTCATATTTGTAGATGACTTCTCTAGGAAAACCTGGATCTATTTCCTTAAGTGTAAAGAATCATTAGAAATCCTCAAAAGGTTCAAAGAGTTCAAAGCCCTCTCTGAAAATTTCTCCGGAAAGAAAATAAAAATCTTAAGAACAGACAATGGGAAAGAATACACCTCTGAGATTTTTAAGGAATTTTGCCTAGAAGCTGGAATTAAGAGGGAGTTCACAGTTGCCTACAATCCTCAGCAAAATGGGGTTGCTGAAAGGAAAAACAGAACCATTGTAGAAGCTGCTAAAGCAATGCTACTTGACCAAAACATTGATACTTCTTTTTGGGCAGAAGCATCTAGGACTGCTGTCTATATTCAAAATAGATGTCCTCATTCACATCTTGATAACAAAACTCCTGAAGAAGCCTTTACCGGTGTGAAACCTGACATCAGTCATTTTAGGATCTTTGGCTGTCCTGTCTATATTCATGTACCTAAAGAGAAGAGATCCAAACTAGAACCTTCCGGAAAGAAGGGGGTGTTTATGGGTTATAGTGAAAATTCCAAAGCATACAAGATTTACATTCCCGGGCAGAATCAAATTGAGTTGAGTCGAGATGTCATCTTTGAAGAAGACATTGCATTCAAAAGGGCAAGAAGCTCCTCTGAGTTAGAAACCCTTTCTCCTAGAGTACCTGAGGTGGAACCTGATTCTGAAATTCAGAGGGAGCATTCTGAGGAAATGTCACTCGAACTTCCATCAAGTGAGAATCCAAATGATAATAAGAGACCACTTTGGGCCAGGAAGATGCTCAAAGAAGCTGAGGTTCATGCAGCACCCAAAGGAACGTTCAGGGAGAGTAAAAGACCCAAACGTTTCTCTGGCTATGTTGCTCTAATAAACAACATCTTAAACTCAGAACCTGACAGTGTTTCAGAAGCCCTTCAACATCAAGCATGGAAAGATGCAATGACGGAGGAATATCAGTCCATTCTAAAGAATGATGTATGGGATGTAGTGCCTAGACCAAAAGGGAAATCTGTTGTCTCTTCCAAATGGCTCTTTAAAATCAAGCATGCTGCTGATGGCAGTATAGAAAAATATAAAGCACGTTTTGTGGCAAGAGGTTTTTCTCAAAAGGAAGGCATTGATTACGAAGAAACATTTGCACCTGTTGCCCGTTACACATCAGTGAGAGCAGTGATAGCCATTGCAGCAGCTAAAGGTTGGAAGATCCATCAAATGGATGTGAAAACTGCCTTTCTAAATGGAACCATTGAAGAAGAAGTCTATCTGGAACAGCCTGAAGGTTTTGTGATATATAAACCTGACTCACATGTATGCAGACTGAAGAAAGCTCTTTATGGACTTAAACAGGCTCCCAGGGTCTGGTATGAAAGAATTGACAGCTATCTCTTGGATTAGGATTTTCCAAGAATGAGGCCGACTCCAATCTCTACTTCAAGGTAATCAAAGGTGATATGCTAATAATTATTTTATATGTTGATGATCTGCTAATAACAGGAGAGGATCACCTCATTGCTCAAGGAAAGCAGGATCTAATCTCTGAATTTGACATGAAAGACTTGGGTATCCTACACTACTTCCTAGGTTTAGAAGTATGGCAGAAATCAGAAGGCATTATACTAAACCAAGGGAAGTATACTATAGACATTCTGAAAAGATTTGGAATGTTGGATTGTAGACCGATGTCTACACCTATGGAAACCAACCTTCACAAATTAAAAGAAGCAGCAGTAGAATCCAAGTGTGCAGATCCAACCCTTTACAGACAAATGATTGGATCCTTGATGTATCTGGTTAACACCAGACCTGATATTTGCTATGCAGTGAATGTTCTCAGCCAGTTCATGTGTGAGCCAAAGGAAATTCACTTAATGGCTGTGAAACATATTTTGAGATATCTTCAAGGCACTATTGGATATGGTCTTCTTTACAAAAATGTTCAATTAGATCTTCATGGGTACTCTGATTCAGATTGGGCTGGAAGTGTAACCGATCGAAAAAGCACATCAGGATGTTGCTTCAGTTTAGGATCGGCTATGATCTCCTGGATTTGCAGAAAACAATCTTCAGTTGCACAGAGCTCAACAGAAGCTGAATACATTGCAGCCTCAATGGGAGCAAGAGAAGCAGTTTGGCTTCGTAAATTGCTTGTGGGACTCTTTGGTGAGCCCTTGGATCCAACAATTATTCATTGTGACAATCAAAGTTGCATCAAACTCTCTGTAAATCCTGTCTTTCATGATAGATCGAAGCACATTGAGATCCCCTATCATTATGTAAGAGATATGGTGGAAAAGAAAGTAATTCAGTTGGAGTATATTAGTACAAATGATCAAACTGCGGACATTCTCACCAAGCCTCTCTCCCGAATCAAGTTGGAACACTTCAGGAAGAAACTTGGTATGGTTGAAATGTAATTTGTTATTTATGTTTGAAATACAAATTGTTTATAAATTGTACTAATATAAAGATGTTTAATGTGTAAACTCTTTTGTCATGTGTGTGACTCCATGACTTTATGGGCCTACTTTTCTTGTATGCATTATTGAAAGGTGACGATCTTTCTAATAATGTACACTTGTAATTGACATTGTAAAGTGACGACTCTACAATGATCAAACTATCATGGCAGATATCATGTGACTTGATATTATGGACATGTCATGATAGTGTCTCTTATTGATATCATGGGACTTGATATCATTTGTAGATCATTATGATCATTAAGAGATAATCATGGTGGATATTTATATCCATGGATATGCCATGAATTATGGTAGACATCATGTGACTTGATGTCAGTGCACATACCATAATAAGATATGATATGAAGAATGTCATGTGACTTGACAATATTGAGAAATCATATTATGTCTTAGATATCACGTGTTTAGGTGATATCTCTAGTTATTCGATTTGATACATCTTCCCTAGCTAAGAGGGAGTGTTATTGAAAGATAGCGTCGGTCAGATCTGGAAAAACGATTGCTGCAAGCACCATCGTATTTCTTGTCTGATTGATTTTATCGCTATTTCTGAACATCATATCATTCAAATCTATGAGTATAAAATGCGAATCATATTTGTATTCTAAATCGATATTTATAGTGTTATTCGCTGGTCAGTAAATATGTGTTATGCTAAACGCATTGTTAACTATGTGTTAACACGGACTCTAAAGAGCACGTCCCATGAGTGGACGTGTCTCCACTCTTGGAGACACGTCCTCTCATGAGACGTGTCTCTTAGAGGCCTGATTTCCTAAACATATATTTAGCGAATCCTTCAATGATATGCAGACATAGAAATCTGATAATGTTCTGCATTCAGCACATTAAAATTTAATAAATCTGGAAGTCGAAATTCTCTCTCTCTGGAAGTCGAAAATCTGTGTCTGAGTTTTGTAGAGTTCTGAATCTGAAAACCTGGTAGAAAACTAAATCTCCCTTCTTGCCATTAGATTTGTATTCATTTACAGTATAGAATAATTTAATTTAATTTTTTATCTCCATGTAGATGGCCCTGAATTGAGAAGACTTCAAGATTGTTTTAATGCTGCCTTGTGTAGATAAAACTGCCTTGGAATGGTTGCAATGACATTAATAAATTTGCCACTATACGCCTTTGATATCAATGACAATAATTCTAACAGGGGTAGATGTCAAGATCTCACAATGGGGCAAAGGAAATGTTAATAAACTTCACACTACTAAAGAAAAGTTAGATAGATTGATGGATGTAGTTAAGGATCTATCACATAAGGTAGCAAGGAATGATTAAGGGCCTGCCACTTCACAATTTTGCAACTCATTTCAATGAAGGTTAGCCCTTGCACAACAAACCATATAGTACTGATTGGTCCAAAAGGTCATAACAAAATGATAGACAAATGATTCCCAAGTAAGGGAATTTCAAGCATGGAATCAAGGAAACTCCTGATCCTTTGCAAAGGGATAATCTACATTTCCATGACACTGCATTGTGGTGTGAAAGCTATTGTTTACCACATGATCCAATCAATTGTGCAATTGTAGTATCAACAAGAAAAAGTGAACAATTCCTTATCGAGGATGAGCTTGATTAGTTGGATATTTGTGAGTATGACTCCCAAGAGGAAGTTTTAATGTCCCCAATCTAGCCCTACACTCTTCAGTAAGAATTAGCTTATTTTCGGAAGCCTGTAGGCTAATTAGAAGTGCAAATTAGGGTTTCCTATTTTGTAGGAAGTTTCAGATGAGTTTTTGAAGGCTTGCATGCAGGAGTTTGGAAGTGAGTTTTCTGGATCTTTTTGGGTTTTTGGAGAGCTTCAGGATGTGGTAACATGCATGATATAAAAATGACATGTATTTTTATCTAATATTTTGCATGCAGGAAAGGTTTCTGGGTTTTTCTGGGTTTTTAGAGAACTCCAGTAAGGTATAACATGCATGTGATTTTGTGAACCTTTCTAGACATTTACTATTTTTAGTAAGGCATGATAATTGCTCAGTTGTTGTTCAAATGAAGTTTGGAAACACTTACTATTTATAGTAGTTTGCTATTTTTGGTAAGTTCTATTTATGGCAGTGTCATCCTAGCAGTAACACAGTCATTTCGGTCCATCATTCTATTTTTGGTAGTGAGGCAGTTCAGTTTGGGGCGTTAGCTTCTTCTTTCCTCTTGGAGCTCAGTTTTAATAACTTAGTCATTTTTTAGTGTTGCTTTTTGGAACCCGTACCTAGGCGATCAATTTCAAGTTGTTTTAGAAAGTGGGACTTCTTAAGTACGCCCAAGTGAGAATATTAATGTTTTAAAAGTAGTTTTAATTGCTACTTTATTTGGACGCCTAAGTTGTGAAATAAAGTGTTTTATTACTAATTCATTTCTTTCAAAAAGGTGGTATCCCTCTTGGGAAGATGAAATGATTCAGTTCCTTCTTGGGAGTTACAGAGGTGATTCGAATGCCAAGAGAAGTCTATTTATTCAAGCCTTGGTCATTCATTTTCGTCTTTTGGAAATTATGGTAATGTTATGTTGCTAAAACATTTTCAAATTTTCAGAGCTTTGCTTCGAGGAATGCGTACCTCTTGGCTTCTTCCAATTCTCGTGCTTGAAAGATAGTACCTAGCTGGACTAACTGAATACTGTGCTTCACTCAGGAGTGAAGATAGAGCTTCAATTTCTGATTTATTTAAGCAGATTGCTGTTGCATAATCTGTTCTATTGTTGCTGGTTCGTGCTTGGCTGTAGCACGTTTTCATTCATAGCTCATTGGGCAAATTTCTCTTGGTTTTGGGTATTGGCTCTATGGTTTTCCCTTGCTAGGGCGCCCTTTGCACAGAGTCTCATGTTTTTTGAAGGTGTCTATGAATTTCTAGAGCTGGTCGCCCCTCTTTGGAGATTGGGTTTCTCACTATGGCTGCATTGGGAAGTGTGCACAAATAATCCAAAGATATTTGGCGAGGTTTCTCCATTGGTACTTGATCGCCCAGCTCGTAGCTTCCGTTTGCATTTAGTTTCATCTTCATCGGAAGTGTTTGGAGAGAGAGATGAACATTTTGGTGAATTCAATACTGCTGGTCTGATTTTCTGTTACATTGCTATTACTTATCAGATCTGATATACTGCTGAATGTGCTTAATTTCTGATCATTTTCATGTTATAATCGTTAGGGAATATTTCTCTAACAATCTGATGTATTTGGAGACAAAAAACTAAATTGTTGTGCAGCTGATTGTCTATTTTGTAAAGCTGGTTTAGTAGTACTAACAACTATTTATAATCTGCATTTTATATTTTTGTTTATACTCCCATTGAAGAAGTGGTTGAGTCTGATTTTTACTTTCAGCACTTGTATTTTAATTCCCCTCGCTGAATAAGTGGTAGTGTGGATTCATGGCTGGCTTGCCGCCTTATTAATTGTTAATATCTTCACTCCCGCTGCATAAGTGATTGAGTTCGTAATTTCCTTTCATTTTATGGTCGGCTTGCTGCCTATGTTCAGTTGTAATTACATTCCAATTTGCTAACGATCCCCGACATTGTATGCTCTCACCTCGCCCACGTTGGGATCTTGGTGATCAAAAGTTGAAGGGTTACTATTCTTGCTGGTTTATATTTGGAGCTAATGCAAACAGTGGTGAAATTGTGCTAATATTTAAAAAAAAAAAAAACTTAAGGGGAGCTCGTTTTCCTGCCATCTTGTGAGTTTACTGCTTCAATTGTCAGATGAGTGACAGGGAAATCCGATACTACACCAGAGGGTAGAATAGAATTCAGTTTCAACTTTTCGATAGTTCTAAAAGTTGAATGTTTTTTCTGAGGTTTTGAAAAAAGCCGTGTGTTTTCAGATCTAATTATGGCTTCTGATGAAGAAAGAAGTATGGCAAGGTCACTTTTCATTGTAGGAATAAGGCTCAATGAAGAATGTCAGTCAATGGAAGAGGAAGTGAATATACTTTGGGTGTTGGAACATTGTTTGAGCCAAGTGAAGCAGTCACCTTCGGAGATAATGAAGAAGGCTTTATCACCTGCAGTGACCTCTTTGATTCATCCGTATTGGTTGAGGCATCCCGACGAAGAAATCAATCTATTGATTACTTCATGCCTCAATAAAGCGATGAGAATCTTGGCACCCTTGATGCCCTATGATGATACTATGAAGAAAGTTCTTCATATGATTGTGGAAAGTTTCTAGGATCTTGATGAAGCTAGTAGTAATCATTTCTCCAGAAGAGCTGCTATATTAAAGACATTTTCAAAACTCAAAACAAGTATCCTGTTAATAGATTTGGAAATGCATTATTAAATCTATTATTTGTTCCATTACCTCTTCAATTCGACTTGGAGTGAACAAGAGGAGAATGTTTTTGTAGATGTAAGGACCATTCTTGTTCTGATTGTTAATGAGGTTGACTGTATTCCTCAAAATGTCCAATCCCTTCTTTTGGATGCATATGAACGTGATGAAAAGATTTCTCCTACTGGTGATATATTGATCAAAGAATTTTTCAATCAATGTGAGGGAAAATTGAAGCCACTCTTGAAGAAGACAGTTTAGAAAAATGAGAACTCTTATGCCGAAGAGAGGAATGAGATCTGGTCTCCGAATAGTTCTATAGCAGAATCTCAGGTTGTACCTTTGGATATGCATTTGTCCATGCATTCTACATAAGAGTGCAATGAGGCAACATTAGTTTTGGAGACACGTGAGGTGTCTATGCATCTTACAGAAGAGTGCAAAGAGACAACACTTGTTATGGAGACACATGAAGTCACAATTGGGGAACAAATAGAGAGAAATGCTATTTTTGTTGAAGATGATATTCAATCAGCAAATGAATTACTTCATCTCCATAATTCAGGAGGATTTTGGTTTGAACGACAACCAAAAATTGAGAAAGTAGAAGTAGAAAATTCTTTCAATGTAATGTCCCCTTCCTAGGTAGTACAGTTATGTTAAGGTTAGCCTATCATTCAGATCCTCGTAGGTTGGCAGAAGTGTTTAGAGGATCACTTTAGGCAGTTATCTAGCGTTTGGGAACATCACTCCATCAGTTGATTCAGGTTTGGGCCTTAGCAAACACTTTCAGAGTGATTTACAGATACTTACTATTTATAGTAAGTCAGGCAGGCAAGAGTTGCTATTTTTGGCAGGGCACCTGGTTCAGTTGGTCAGTTCAGTTTTGACCCAGTTCGACAGTTTATTTAGTAGATGAAGAATAAGGGATCATTTAATAATAATTAAATGATTATTATTATGACTTTATATTATAAAGTCACTTTAATGAAATATTAAAGTGTTAATTATTAATGGCATATTATAAAGTATTTAATACTTTATAATAAAGGAGAATTATTATTATAATGAGTATTTTATTACTCATTAAAGGGACGCCATTATTTAATTATATTGCCTAAGTCAAAGAAGAGGCTAATTTATATTATTTTATGCATTTTAATTGATTTTTGAGAAGGGGTCGAATTCTTGAGAGAGGTTATATATTTCCTCAAAGCAAATCGAACTCATTATGTTGATTATTTGAATTTGTTATTATTTTTCTTTGAGAGCATCAGGGTTTGAGAAACAAGGGTTTCTGCAGATCATCAGGTTTTAAAGAACGTTCCCTCTTTAGAATCAGGCATACTGAGACTGTGCAATACCAGTTAAAGATTGTCAGCAGGGTAACTTTATTTAGAGGTTGCATTTGTGTTTACTGAGGTAGTTTCAGGAAAGGGTTTATAGAGATCATTCATCTGAGCAATAAGGCGACTTGTCCATTCTTTATTCAGTGATCTGGCACATTCTTCAAGAGGCCGTACTTTCATTAATGCTCTTGTCAGGCCATACTGTCCTTGTTGAGAGGCGTGTGAAGTGAACAAGGAAAAACGCCTTGGTTTTTGGGTTTCTTCTTCTTCCATCTTGGTCGCCTTGCTTCTTTGAGGTTTTTGGCGTATTCTTTGACTGGGAGACTGGGGTAATCTTGCTATCCAGATGACTTGCAGAGGTGCGCCTTGCTGCAATTAATAAACCAGGTTTTTAATTAAGTTTGCAGTTGCTTTTTACATTGCATGTACTGGATTTCATATTGTAATAGTTCGATTATATTGAAGAAGGTTTTCTCTTTATGAAATCAAAGAGTTATCATTGATTTTAGTTTCCTGCAAATTTATTTGTATTTATTCCAAAATCGCACTTTCCTTTCATTTATTCAAAACCCTCAAAAAAGTCAAAAAATTGCAAAACAACAAAAAATGCATTTACAGTTGAGAAATTGGGTTGAGAGACACCTAGTCTCTTACATTCAACACTAATGCTTAATCATGCATTGAGGAAGACATAGAGGGAGCTGTTTCTAGTGGACACAAGACTGATTTCTCTTTGCTTGAAGCCAATTTGAAGCAAAGAGCTAATGACCTTGGGAGCACCATTGATGGGATGAGGAGAATTGTTCAACAGATGTGTGATAGTTTGAGGAGCACAACTGATAAGATTTCTGATTTCTTTTTACCCCATAGCAACACATTATCAACTCAACCAGGTCATGAATGGAGCAATCAAAGCTTGTTAACTGCTGTTAAGGAGATTCAAGTTTTGTCCAAACTAGATGACATTCATCGGCATGTGGAAAATGTGATTTATTACGTGCCAAGAAGTCAAGATGTGTGCTACATTCCTCTTGCTGATTTGAAGTCTATTAAGAATGCTATGAAAGAAATCAAAACAAATATTTTGCACATCATTAGTAATAAGGACAGGGTTGCTAAAGTTGCTGATGAGGCTTTGGAATGGAACAAGCAGACAAAAGCTAAATTGCTTGAAGTTGAAGAGGCCTTAAGAGAAGTTGAACATCAAATCATTGCTGCTCACTATTTGAAGGAACAAGAAAACAAAAAAAGAGCTGAAGAAATTCAAGAAGTCCTTGAAGAGCTTGATCTCATACAAGAGACTTTTGATTTGAATTGTTGTCCTGAAAGAACGAGGAATTCAAATTTTCATCAGCATTTCTTTTAGGCTTATGTTAATCCTTTATTTGAAGTTGGTGCTAATGTGCTTCATGAAAATCTATTTTTTGAGTTTAATGGGGGAATCCCTTCAAATACTATTGATGAAGGGAGGAATTCCAGCACATCTTCCAGCGGTGGAATAACGATACATGAGTGCATAATAATGAAACTACTACTGATAATAATTCATCCACTCTTCAAGAAGTGGAAAATCAAGGAACGAGGAGGAATGAGGTTATTGTTCTTGATTGGCATCAAAGAATCGATTGGCATTCCGATGAAGAGTTTATTCAATATCTGATGGGGATGTTAGTTAGATTTCTATCAGATTTTTTGTTTGCACCAGCTTCCTTAAGAATAACTGATTTCAGAATCGAGTTTGATGATGGATTCATTGAATCTTTTCAGCAATTCATGTCTCATGATTTTGGATTCAATTTTTTAAGTGAATTCGGATTTATTGAATACTTCTTGGAGTTTCAAGAAGTAATGATTCATATGGAACTTATAGATCAGAGAATTCAAGTTAGAGTAGTTCTTCGTCTGCAAAATGGCTCCTCTGTGCTTATGATTTGGGATCTTGGTATCAATTGGCATTCAATACTTCTAAAATCATGGAAAGAAGAAGAACCTGGTCAAGGAGTCTATATGTCCAATAATCCGTCTTTTGAGTTGAGTGTTAATTCAGTTCACTCCAATCTTTTCTCAGGATGGGATTTGAAGACATTAATTGTTCCATGTACTCTTGTTGCTGAAGCCTTCATGGTGTGGCTTCAAAGGTTCACTAAAGAGAACACCAGTCCTTGGAGATCGTTCTTGGCTCTATCTAACATTTGGGATCATGAAGAGTATTTGTTTTGGTGTGTTGATAATCACTTATGGTTGATCATCCAGGAATGGGATTTCCAACATGTTTTGATGGAGATCATTATGTGTGGAAAGAAGGATTTTTGGAAAGATGAACACCAGATTTTCAGATTTTTGGGTATTGATTCCTTCTTTATCAGTCAATTTGGGGTTCTTTTTGCTAATCAATTGGCGGTATGGAGAGACAATTTGAGCAAAGATTGGTTCTTTGCGGTGATGGAGTCTTTTGAAAGGGTCTTTTCAGCCTTGGATATGAGCAGTTGTGATATTTCAGACGCTGATTTTCAGTGTTGCAGCAGCTGTTCAATTCCTTGCATGCTGATTTTTCTTAAATCAGATTTTAAGTCGTTCATTTCAGACTTGATGGGCAGCTGGTATATTCATTTTTTCAATTTATAATTTCTTTTCAGAGATGATCTTTGGCCTCAAATGGGAGAAATGATGGTTCGGGGTGATCTGAATCAGTATTGGATAGTGTTCAAGTTCTTTCCTAGTGGCTATCTTTGTACATTTTCTTATACAAATGTTTGGGGCAGCGAACCAATGCTCGATTGGGTTTGTCATTTTGAGACTCTTGAAGAGAAATTTGTGAGAGTTTCTAGGACTCTTTTCGGATATATCAGAATTATTCAGAGTCATTGTACATTCTCAAGAAATTTTGAGGATGAGTCTGTTGAGCTCTTGCAAGGGTTGCTTTCATCTTTGCAAGAAGTCTTGAAGGAGTTACTTATGCAGTTGTGACTCTATTTGATACTTTGAGGAGTTATGCTGATGAGAATATTTTTGAGTTGATTAGATTATTCTTCTTTGTTCTCAGAATGGTGATAGTCATTGGTATTGCAAATGTTAATTCCTCAAAGTCTTTTGGGTGTGAGATGTTGCAGGGTTTTGATTCCAATCCTTCCATGTTTTCCAGTTTGAGTTTCTTGAATGGTAACCTTTTGAGGTTACAAGGGAGGGTTAGAGCAGAATTGGTACAAGGGCTTTATTTGTGTAATCAGAGTGGGGTAGCATCAGCATGGTGGGTCTTTTCAGAGATGGATGTGGGACCCTAGGATCTTACTTAGTTTGGTATGGATCAGTCTTAATGATTGGAGTGTAGTGAAATTACTTGAGGACAAGCAATTTTGGGAAGGGCGGACTGTAATGTCCCCAATCTAGCCCTACACTCTTCAGTGAGAATTAGCCTATTTCCAGAAGCCTGTAGGCTAATCAGAAGTGCAAATTAGGGTTTCCTATTTTGTAGGAGGTTTCAGATGAGCTTTTGAAGGCTTGCATGCAGGAGTTTGGAAGTGAGTTTTCTGGAGATTTTTGGGTTTTTGGAGAGCTTTAGGATGTGGTAACATGCATGATATGAAAATGACATGCATTTCTATTTGATACTTTGCATGCAGGAAAGGTTTCTAGGTTTTCAGAGAACTCTAGTAAGGTATAACATGCATATGATTTTGTCAACATTTCCAGACACTTACTATTTTTAGTAAGTCATGATAACTGCTCAGTTGTTCAAATGAAGTTTGCAAGTATGTCTCCTTTTTCATGAGCGATGGATTTTAGAGGAATTAGCCTATTCCTGATCCTCGTAGGCTAATGGAGCTTGATAAGAGGGTCGTTTGGCAGATACCTAGTTGATTGGTTGGCTCGTTTCGTGATTCAGTCTACATATGGAGGTGTTCTAATGATTTCTTAATATGTTTCTATTTTAGAAACCTCATGTTATAAAGTAATGTTATGTTTGCACTTTATGGGTTATATTTTATTTATTATAAAGTGCAAAATAATAAAATAATAAAATAAAATAAAATATTCCTTCTAGAAGGTGACTTGGGAAAAGTTCTAGAAGGAGGCCGACCTCTTGAGGAAAAAGTATAAATAGACATCATGGGCTTCATTCTCATCATCCAGATTTGTTGTTGTTGATGTTGATGTTTGATGGTTGTGGAGCCTAGGGTTTCTGCAGTTGTCTTTGGCCATGAGAACGAAAACTTCCTATTGATAGCAATTTTGAGGGTGTGAAATATCACTTGAATTATTGCAGCTGGGAGAAAGTTACTTCAGACTTTCATTTGTGCTTCATTGCAAAAAAACTTAGTGGCCTTTGGCCAAGTTTTTGGTATAGGACGAATTGGAGCATCATTGGAGGATATTTTGGCATCTTCATTCTTCATTGTTTGCACATTTTGAGGGACAAATTCATTGTTGGAGAATTCTGATTGAAAGATCAGAATTTGCAGTCATATATCAGCTCCTTAGAGAAATTCGAATTTATTCATGGAGGCTTTATATGGTATTGATTTCTCTTGAGGAGGGAGGCGCTTGAATGTAGAGGATTAGGTGACTTAGTTGGGAGCATAAGGAGGTCAAAATTCATTGGAGATTATTTAATATTGCAAATCAGACTAGAACAGGGGCGAATTGGGCTGGGAAGCACAAATAAATTCATAAAAAATCATACACTTGTTTTTGGCTTATGGGTACAGGAGCAATTGATTTCTAGAGGATGGACAATGATGTTTGGTGATTAAAATCAGAGGTTGCAGCTGCTATTATTTTATTTTTGAAGTCTGAAATATCCAGCAGGGGCGGCTAGGGCTGAGACATCATCCATCACTCATAAGGTGCTCTCTCCTTTGTTCTTGTTTGCTACTTCATCTCCAATCCAAGGCGACTTCATTCCAGGTTTCTTTGCATTGTTTGGAGCTCATTTACATGTCATATTTGTATATGTTTGAAGTCTGATTTTGTACTCAGAAATTAGCAAACTTCAGAAAAGTTGTAAATTGCCAAGAGTCTTGGCAATGCTTTGCATTTTGGTTTATAAACAAGTGCTGGAGTTTAGTTTTAGATTAGTAACATTATTCATAGTCTTCTAGATTCTAGATGGATGCATTCCAAGTGTTTGATAAAAAGTCACTTGGCTGTAGGTGGCTAAGTTGCTCATAGGAAATCATTTAATGAGCATTGTATTGAGTCTTTGTATTGCAAATTGGAGATACAGGTTGCTGGTTGTAATAAGTTGACAATGAGCATTTCCATATTATTCACACTCAGATTTTAGTATGCATACCAACTGTTTGACAAAATACCAGTTGGCTGTAGGTGATCATTTTTCATGATTAGAACTCATATATGCATTCAATGTTGTCAAAATAAGTTGCACATTCATGTTAGGTCATAGTTTAGTCAATTTAGAGTCATTTGTAAACATTCTCATTGATGCTAATTGAAGAAAAGATCCATTAAAGCAAACTGAAATGTTATATCAGTCATATGACCCTTGTATGCAAAGTGTTTGATGAAATTTCCAAGGCCAAATTGCAGAAGTTTCAAGTAGTTGAGTAGAGCCACTACACAAACACTTAGTATTTATAACAGTTTGCTATTATTGGTAAGTTCTATTTATGGCAGTGTCATCCTAGCAGCAACATAGTCATTTCGGCCCATCATTCTATTTTTGGCAGTGAGGCAGTTCAATTTGGGGTGTTGGCTTCTTCTTTCCTCTTGGAGCTAAGTTTTAATAGCTTAGTCATTTTTCAGTGTTGGTTTTTGGACCCCGTGCCTAAGCGATCAACTTCAAGTTGTTTTAGAAAGTGGGACTTCTTAAGTGGACGCCCAAGTGAGAATATTAATGTTTTAAAAGTAGTTTTAATTGCTACTTTATTTGGATGCCTAAGTTGTGTTATTTGGATGCCTAAGTTGTGAAATAAAGTGTTTTATTAATAATTCATTTCTTTCAAAAAGGTGGCGTCCCTCTTGGGAAGATGAAACAATTCAATTGCTTTTTGGGAGTTACAGAGGTGATTCGAATGCCAAGAGAAGTCTATTTATTCAAGCCTTGGTCATTCATTTTCGTCTTTTGGAAATTATGATAATGTTATGTTGCTGAAATATTTTCAGTGCTTTGCTTCGAGGAATGCATACCTCTTAGCTTCTTCTTCCAGTCTTCGTGCTTGAAAGATAGTACCTAGCTGGATTTATTGAAGACTGTGCTTCACTTAGGAGTGCAGATAGAGCTTCAATTTCTGATTTATTTAAGTAGATTGCTGTTGTATAATCTGTTCTATTGTTGTTGGTTTGTGCTTGGCTATGGCACATTTTCATTCGTAGCTCGTTTGGCGAATTTCTCTTGGTTCTAGGTATTGGCTCTATGGTTTTCCCTTGCTAGGGCGCCCCTTTCTACAAAGTTTCATAGTTTTTGAAGGTGTCTATGAATTTCTAAAGCTGGTTGACCCTCTTTGGAGATTGTGTTTCTCACTATGGTTGCATTAGGAAGCATGCCAAATAATCCAAAGATATTTGGTGAGGTTTCTCCATTGGTACTTGATCGCCCATCGCCTAGCTTCTGTTTGCATTTAGTTTCATCTTCATCGGAGGTGTTTGGAGAGAGATATGAACATTTTGGTGAATTCAATATTGCTGGTCTGATTTTCTGTTACATTTCTGTTACTTATCAGATCTTATATACTGCTGAATGTGCTTAATTTCTGATCATTTTCATGTTATAATAGTTAGGGAAATTTTCTCTAACAATCTGATGTATTTGGAGACAAAAAACTGAATTGTTGTGCAGCTGATTATCTATTTTGTAAAGCTGGTTTAGTAGTACTAGCAGCTATTTATAATCTGCACTTTATATTCTTGTTTATACTCATTCTTGTTTATACTCCCATTGAAGAAGTGGTTGAGTCTGATTTTTAATAAGTGGTAGTGTGGATTCATGGCTGGCTTGCCGCCTTATTAATTGTTAATATCTCCATTCTTGCTGCATAAGTGGTTGATTTCGTAATTTCCTTTCATTCTATGGTCGGCTCACCGCCTACGTTAAGTTGTAATTACATTCCAATTTGCTAACGATCCCCGAGACTGTATGGTCTCACCTCGCCCACATTGGGATCTTGGTGATCAAAAAGTGAAGGGTTACTATTCTTGTTGGTTTATATTTGGAGCTAACACAAACAATGGTGAAATTGTGTTGATATTTTCTAAAGAAAACTTAAGGGGATATTTTAGAAGATATTGAATATCTTGAATATGAGGTAGCTGATCAAATCCTGCAATATGATCATGGTGCAAATCCAAGTCAGTATGAGCTACCCTATTATGATTTTGAACACTTAAGAGAACTACTGAGATAGAAATACAAAGGGAGTACAACAGCTCAAGCAATAAGAGCCCTTATAGATGCAGTAGTAAGGCATGTTAGGAATGGATATCAACTGTGAAATAGGCAAGTAACTATGAGAGATAAGGTTGCCAATATGCCAATTAGGGTTGATGTAAATGTTAACAAAGGAACACAAAGGATAGGCAAGTAGACTAAGAATGACACCACTACAAGAAAGATGGTGGAGAAAAGAAAAAATGTAATACAACAAGTATTCAAGAACACACACATGCCCTCATGACCATGTAATACCCTCAAGCATTGTAGTTATTCTAGAAGGGATGGATCCAAACAACAAAACAAAACAAGCCCAGTCCCAACTAATAAAAACATAGAGTGAAGACAAAGAAGAGAAGAAAGAGATAAGAGGTAAGGATATTGCCTCTTGTGGTCTAGTCATGCCTTTTATTGTTAATGCTAATGATTTAACTATTCCACTTGATGCACCCTTACCCAATTATAACCTTGTTGATATGGCTCAAGTCATGAGTCTAATGAGAATTTGAGTGCCAATAAGGGAGCTCCTTAGTATTCTTGAACATAGAGAAGGGGTTTTGTCTTACTTCACTATTGTAAAAGAGGTAGACCAACATATTGCTATTGGCAGTGTTGTCACAAATGACAAAAGTAAGAAGAAACTATTGATGTTTACATAAGGAATTGTCTAGTTACCAACCAACTTAATGTCGACCCTTTGTACAACACAATGATTAATTGATGGTTAGTTCACGATTGCATGTTGGACTCCGGATCTTCAAGTAACATCGCGCCTCTTCAAGTTATGAATGGTTTAGGTTTGAGGTGTCCAAGTTATATGGCAAATGTTTTGCCATGGATTTTAGAGAAGTAAATTCTGTAGGAATTGTGAACAACATGGAAGTTCAAATGGTTGCACACCCAAACAAATCTTTCCTAAGGATGCAATCGTTGTGGATTTTCTTGCCGAGTGGGGTATGTTGCTATATATAAAGTGAGCAGCCTCAATAGGAGTTAGTATACAAATGGATTTGTCATATGCTACAATCCCATTGCATGGAGAAGAGGTCAAGCTATATAGAGAAAATAAAATGCTGCACGTTATTGAGGACTACTCTAAAGCCACCAATGAAGTGTTATACATCAATGTTTGTCTTGACCTTTTGATTGGGTATTGTAATGAACAAGGTCGTGAGGGTGCTGAGTCTCCCATGTGCTCTACCCTTGCTGAAGATGCAAATGATTTGTGGACCATGTTTTTTGATGGTGCATGTTAAAATGATGTTTTAGGAGCAGGGTTGTTTGTGTCTCATCCAATTGTGTCTCTTTCAAATATGCATTCAAGTTAACATTTTAATACACTAACAATGTTGCAGAGTATGAAGCTCTCGTGCTAGGAATGAATAATACTCTCAAGCATCAAAATAAATGTTTGAGGATTCTTGGAGATTTAGAGCTGATTACCCTGTAGATAAAGAATATTTATGCTGCAAAGGATGAGAGGTTAAAAATGTATAGGAATGTTGTTTGGGACACCATTGAATTATTTGATGTGGTTGGTCTTGAATTTATTGATAGGTTGGAAAATGTTGCTGTTGATGCTTTAGTTGTTGAAGCATCTAAATTTGATATGAGATTGGTTCCTTTGGATTGGGAATAAAGTGTTGAAATTCTCACAAGGCCCAACATACCAGATAATATCCACCACTGGGAGGTATTTAATGACAATCATCAAATATTTAGATTTGTAAATTGCATAGATGAATTTGACAGTCAATTGATTGATTGGAAACCAATGGTTGAGATGGAAGATGTAAAAAAATGTTATTGGGTAATTAAATAGTACAATTGAAAACCAACAGCATTTCCAAAGAATTAGTGGAGTTGGAAAAAATGTTTGATAGTGCAGATTGCTAAAGGAGCAGAAGTAAGCCCATTGATGAAGATAACATTGAAGGAGTAAATTTAGGGATTAAAGCAGCTCTAAAGATGATTTAGATTGGTAAGAAGTTAAGGGCAGCAAGAAAACAAATGTTGATTGCACTATTGAGGACATTTAAAAAAGTGTTTTGCATGGTCATATGATAAACTCAAAGCCTACATAGAGGATTTATGCGTTCGTGATAAGAACCCTCAAACTTTAAGGGAAGCTTACATTGTGGCAATCAACATCGAGAGCAATATGAGAGCATGTGGAAAATATATTAAGAGAGCTGATGTGAAGATCTGAATTATCCCACATAAAATTACTACACAAAATTTTCTCGTTTCCAACCAAATGTGTGTCTGGGCATTTCATCAAACAGTTTTCCCGTTGCTGTTCTGAATATTGTCTTCAATCTATTTTATCAGATTTGAGGTTGTTTTTGGTGCGATACACACACAATGCATTTTTCTCACAATTTCAATTATATTTGCCCAAGCATTACAATGTATGAATACACTGCTATTATAATTTTCAACTCAGAAATTAACATTCCCAGCATTAATAAAAACTTAATACATTCAACAATTTATGGAAATATGTTGCCAACCTGAGGAAATGAGCAGAATATAATTTAAATAATATGCTGGGCTTCCATGATGAAGTCGATTCCCTTGATAACCCCAAGACCGTACTATGGAAAGGAAGCTCAACAAAATATGGGGTGACTTCAATGATGGCAGCAACCTCCAATGCAGCAAAGGCCGAAATTGATAATCGCCGCATAAGAAGGTAGCAGCTGGTCAAGTTACATGTCACGATTCCTCCTTAACACGCATGTGGTCTCAAAGAATGGCAGCTGGAATAAAGAGGTGGCTCCAAGAATGGCGTATCAATCTTCAATATTTTTTTACTCCCTTTAATTCTTCTACAATCCTTTGACCGGTCTATGTGACAAGTCTGCTCTCCAAACTATTAAGCGGCTTCATGAATGCTATACATCCTTTCTTCTCAGTGGTGGCTAGTGTTGAGGAAGCGGCAGTTCTTTCAAGGAAATCCGATAGGTGTGTGAGAAGCTTGGTCGTGGCCCTTACTTTGACCCGCAGACATCCACAAACTCCCACCACGTCACCTCATGTGTAGAGTTGAAGGGTGCGGCAATCTTTTTCCAGACCCACGACTCAAATGAATAATGCGACTAATGTTGACAATGTTGTGATATAAATTTTAAAAGCTACCAGCCCTCTAAACATGAACTGGTATAATATTATTATATCATCTCTTCATAAAGTTAAATGGCTCCTTTTTTGAATGTTGCGCTTGATTTTTGAAGGTTTACCAACAGTAAAAGAGTGCCAGAGTGATTAGGGTATTATCTTGCTCTTATAACATGCAATATCGACCCTTGCTTCACAATTCAGATGGAGCAGAATAATATACAAAATCTGCCTTGCAAAAACTGAAATACCACAGCGAACTACTTTAGATGTAATATTAAATTAGCCAAATTTGTAATTCTGAACTTACTCCAGCTTGGAAACAATTCAGATGGAGCAGAATAATATACAATATCTGCCTTGCAAAACTGAAATACCACAGCGAACTACTGCAGATGTAATATTAAATTAGCCAAATTTGTAATTTTGAACTTTCTCCAGCTCGTGAGTTCGTCTTGCGACAAGACTTCCCGAATTTCAAAAACTTCAACCGTTAATTCCAAATGCGAAATCTGAGTGACTCCACCAATAACCAGCTAGGATAGATAGTTTCACTACTGAAATTGGTTTACCCTTAGGATAATTGAATTTTGATTGCACAAATAATGTGGTTGAGTATGAAGCCTTGTCGCTTGGCTTGGACATGGATTTTAAATATGGGATCAAATGTTTAAAAACCTATGGTGATTTTGAGCTCATAGTGTCTCAGATTAGAGGCATGTATGCTGCCAAAGAAAAGAGACTAAGGATCAACAGGAATGCTATATTGGATGCTATAGAAATGTTTGAAGCCTTTGATATCAAGTGGTTGGATAGAACTGAAAATGTTTAAGTTGATGCCCTTGCTATTGAAACGGAGAGAAACGGAAATGATATTAAAATATTCGGTATGTTAACATTAAAGAGATGAAATCTCTTTATAGAGTTTACAAAGTTGCTAAAATACAAAGTTTCTAAAAAGAAACTGAAGAGAACGGAAGAAACGTTCTAATCTAATACAATACAATAAAATACACAATATTGACCATTAAATTAATAAAATAAATATTATTTTAATACCCTCCCTTAATGGTCAATCTATCAACTACACCAAGATGCCCCTTGAATTTGACAAACTTATCCGAGCTCAGAGACTTGGTGAGAATATCAACAGCCTGATCCTCAGTTGGAACATACTGCAATACCACTGATCCATCTTCGACAAGCTGGCGGATGAAATGGCAATTAAGTTCAACATGCTTTGTCCTTTCATGGAAGACTGGATTCTTGGCAATTTTTAACACCCCTTGATTGTCACAATACGAGGGGGAAGGCCCTGCTTGAGACATCTGCATGTTTGAAAGCACCCTTCAAAGCCAAACCGCTGCAGAAGATGCTTTAAGAGTTCCTCGGTATTCAGCTTTAGTCGAGGAAAGAGCCACTGCCTGCTGTTTCTTGCTGGTCCATGTAACTGCACTTGTACCCAAACTGAATACATACCCTCAAGTAGACTTTCTATCATCAACAAAACCTGCCCAATCTGAGTCTGTATAACCAATCAGCTTAGGATCTTTGCACCTTCCATATAGAATGCCAAAGTTGGAAGTGCCTTTCACATATCGCAGCACACGCTTTGCTGCAACCCAATGTTCAGCTTTAGGGGCTGTCATGAAGCGAGAGATGTAGCTCACTGCAAAATTGAGGTTAGGTCTAGTAGTAGTGAGATAGATGAGGCTGCCTACTAGTTGCCTGAATGCGGATTTATTTTCCACAGGCGAATCTGATTTTGCTGATAGTTTGAGCCCTTTCTCCATAGGTGTTGATGTAGGTTTGCAGTCACTCATTCTGAACTTATCAAGCAAACTGTGAGCATACTTGGACTGAGAAATGAAGATGCTGTCAGCTGTCTGCCGAACCTCAACACCAAGACAATAATGAAGAAGTCCCAAATCTGTCATGTCAAATGATTGACTGAGATTGTGTTTTATCTCGTCAATCAAATGTTTTGAGCTGCCAGTAATGATAAGGTCATCAACATAGACAACAAGAACAAGGATATCATCACCAGACCGTTTGACATACAGATTTGAATCAGAAGGACTCCGTTGAAAACCATGATCAGTAAGGTACTTATCAATTTTCATGTACCAAGCTCATGGAGCCTGTTTAAGGCCATAGAGTGCTTTCACAAATTTGCAAACTTGATGTTCTTTACCAGGAACTTCACCACCAGCAATTCACCACCGTAGAAAATTCATCGCAGTAAAAGTTTGCGATTAAATTTTTGTGGCGGTGAATTGTTGGTGGTGAATTTTCCTTGAGGTGAATTTGTCATGGTTGTGAATTTTCCCATGGTGAATTGTTGGCGGTGAATTTTCCAATGGTGAATTGCTGGCGGTGAATTTGCCTGATGCCTTCTCCAACACATTAACTTGCTTTTGTTTCCAAAGAGCATTTTTAGACAAACAAAACTCAACTTGTGATTCTACTTCATACAATCTTTCTACTTTAATGCATTGATTCTCATTAACTGGTTCTTGGTGCAGGTTCTCTACTAGCATGTGGCTATCTGTATTATTTGTTTGTGGGCAAACATGATACAAACTTTGGTCAAAAATATCATTAATGTCACTTAAACCCAATAAGTTCCACTTTGAATTTGTTGTAAGCATGTGCTCCGTAGATGCATTTTCCATATTTTGGGATCATTACTTTCAAGCCCCAATAGTGCAGTAGATAGTTGATCGAATAGGTGAGTCAAATTTACTGGCTGGTCATCACTCTAGTGTCCTCTATCTTGGGCAACTACAGTCTTTGTAAACTGGAAACATTGAGAATCCCAAGAACACGTTGTGGGGGCCATTGAGGAATGCTTAGACCATTTCAGTATTTCCCTACAACAATGACTAGATTGATTTGGCAAAAACATATGACTAAATTGAATGGTCATTTATAATTGTTGTGCTGTAACATTCATTAGTTTTTGGTCCCATGTTTTTGTGCTCTATTCAAATTCTTATGCTTGCATTATTATCAATGGTCACCATTCCTTGTCATTTGATCTATTTCATTCAATATGATAAGGATGGTCTCTTGTTGGATGTTGAAAGGTTTTACTATTTTTTGACTCATTTTGTTTTTAAAAAAATACTTAAAGGTATTAATCTTCCCAATTCCCCCCAACAAATCATTAATGGTGACTTCGTAGATGACTCATTTCTCACTCTCTTAAAAGAGGATAATGTCAAACAAGCTCTTTAATGATTTTATACCTTTTGTTTAGCCTTTAGTTCAAGTACTCAGTGGAAAACATCTCAATGTTATTAATAATACTTTCTTCCCTAGCCTACTTGATTCAAGTATTCAATGGCCAAAAACTCAATGTTATAAACAATCCTTTCTTCCCTAGCCTCCTTGGCTCAATTATTTTGGTTGGAAATGAATTGATCATGGAAAGACTTCTAGGTTTCTTGGAATCCTTTTCCTTTCAAGTTTCTCCCTCTTCC
>VDFB02104892.1:41585-82346 GCA_007258455.2 Sequoia sempervirens | reverse complement strand
TGATGGATGCATAGATGGGTCATGACAAGGCCTAATGAGGTACCCATGTACAAATAAATGAAATAACTGCATTAGTGAAGAAGGATATGATTCAGTGTGACCTCCCAAGGATTGCTTCTCTCACACAAGTACAATAGATGTCCTCCTGATAGGAGAGAGAAAATGAGGATATGGATATGCCCCATAAAGAAGTAGCTCATGTACCAATGATGAACGTTTGAAGACATAATATGATCCACAGTTTGTAAACAACATTTCTCCCCATAGGAAGAAACATATCCATTGGTGACTAGAGAAGCCAATCCAAAAGGATGGAAGAATTAAGAATCCAAATCCAAATGATGTGTGCCTCTAAAAAGTGCTCAAGTGTCCACATGTCAGAAAAAGATGATGTCAATCCAAAAACTTGTGAAGCTTGATGCAGAACAAGTTGCAAAGGCAATGAAGATGATGGGCCAACAATGATGATGTGGCTATCAACAAATAGGAGATGAATGTTTTCAAAGTAATCCTCCAAATTTGCAATATGAAACTCTACAAACAAGGATGATATGTTTGCAAGATATGAATTTCAAGTAGCTATGTTTAGAAGAAGATGGATGTCCTGCTGCACTAAACCAATAGGGGCCAAGGATGCGGCAATGTCAAATTGATCAGGAACAACAAGAGATGATGATGTAGTCTCGATTTGAAGAGTGGGAACATGAAAACAAGCCCGTGAACCATTGAAACATGCAAGACCTGTGACATACTCAAGCTCCTCTAAAGTATTGTCATCAAAGGGTATGCAATCTGCATTTGCATGAGGACTGCGACAATTTGTAGTAGGATCCTTTGGGTATGGAGAGATATGAGGGTCTCTATGGATTTCCCAAAGTCGAGTCCAAAGTGTGGGGACAATCAATGTCCAATACAACACATAATGTCAAGATCAACACTAGAACAAATAACCCCTACAACATGATCACTGATAATATTCCATGCTGAAAAACTCCCACGTGTTTGGTGTAGATAATGAGTCCATAAAGAAAAGGCCAAGATCAAGCCACTTGAGATGTGTCAGGATGTCATTTTGCCAAGACTCATAGTTATTCTTTGTTAGGATGACTACAGAAGGATGCACAAAAAAATCCATGATACTTCCTCACATGATAAAATTAGAGACTAATATCCTTAGTATAAGGAAAGCAGAGTGTGAAATACACCTTCCTAATGCTAATCTTCAGGAGAGAGAAGCAAATAAACTATTTAAAACTTTGCAATTACAGTTCATTTAAGATGCACATATAATAATATAAGATAGTAACAATGAAACGAAAACACAAAATTTACGTGGGAAAACCTTTTCGGTAAAAAACCCACACACCAAAGCAAAGATCTCTTGTATTACTGGTAAAACAAATATTACATACTAGTTACAGAGCTATGCTCTTTCAAGTGTTAATTCACAGAATGAATCCGATAGCATTTTATTACATTCGCTTCAATCTTCACCCTATTCCAATGCGCTATGACATTCATACAAACTTCACAAGCCTTACAAGAAAAAATGTCATAACAGACACTTCAACTTCTATAACCATCGAATAGTCATAACCGCAATCCTGTCGAGTCATTCTTGAACTGTTGCGGGGTTGCACTAATCTTCACCACGTAGACCTTTACCGCAATATCGCAAGATACCGCTATATCGCAAGATACCGCTATACTGCGGCCTACCGCTATATCGCAGACCCCCTCATGTGACTATCGCAGGGTTATGGTTACCGCTATACCATAGCCTACCGCCATATCGTAGACTCTCTCATGTGACTATCGCGGGGTTGCAGGATAGTGACTGTTCCACACAATATCGCAAGCTTTCGAAACAACTGCTGTAGGGTGGCGGGTAGCGACTATTCCCCACAATATCGCGAGCTCCCCTGTTTCACTGTCGTGGGATGGCAGGTAATGATTATGTGAACATTTACCGCCAACCCGTCAACTCTAGTTTAGACCTCCGCGGTATTGCGGTGTAGAAGACTTTGACTCGGTTAAGTGTTTTCTTAAGTTTGAGACACCTTTTTCTCAACATTCTCCCACTTGACGAAGAACTTACCAGCTCCCAATCAACACTCGAAGTCACTGTATCACCCTAGGCCTCAATGCCCATCGAGTTGGTACACCATTTGAGCTTCTCTGTGCTCACTAGCTTTGTTAGTGCATTAGCTACATTAACCAAAGTTTCAACCTTTTCCAAGTTAACCTTTCCATCTTCCACCATATCACGAACAAAATGGTACTTCACATCAATGTGTTTTGTTCTGGCGTGAAAAGTTGGATTCTTCGCCAAACATATGGAACTTTGACTGTCACAATAGATCGTAATCTGCTCTGCATCAAAACCAACATCCGAACACAGTCTTCTAAGTCAAATGGCTTCTTTACAAGCATGAGTTGCTGCCATGTACTCTATTTCAGTAGTGGACAAAGTGACTACAACTTGTTGCTTGCTCATCCGACTTATTGCACCACCAAACAATGTGAAAACATATCCACTGGTGGATTTTTTGCTATCTATATCACCCGCTCAATCAAAATCCACATATCCATGAATGCTTACTAAATGTTAAGATCTAGTAGAATAACCATGATAACATAAGGCATACTCCAAAGTATCCTTCAAATATCTGACAACTCTCTTCACATCATCCCAATGTGTTTGTCCTGGATTAGCCATAAATCGATTAAGAACTCCTATGGCTTGGGAAATGTTTGGCCTAGTACAAACCATTGCATACATAAACTCCCAACTGCACTTGCATAAGGTACCCCGGTCATGTCCTCCATCTCAGTAGGAGATTTTGGACAATCTTCCACAAAAAGCTTTGTTCCTTGCAACATAGGAACCACTAACTATTTGCAATTTGTCATATTGAATCTCTCTAGGATAGAGTTCACATATTTGCTCTGGCTAAGCCAAAGCTTTCTATTTGCTCTATCCCTTTTGACTTCCATTCCCAGAATATACCTAGCTAAACCTAGATCCTTCATTTCAAACAGTGCTGACAATTGAGACTTTAATTCATAAATCATACCCTTACCATTTCCAATGAACATGTCATCCACATACATGGCAATAATAAGATGACCTTTTTTAGTCTTAAAATAAATACAATGGTCAAACTTCGATCTCACAAATCCCAAAGACAACACATAGGTATCAAAATTTTGGTACCACATTCTAGGAGATTGCTTCAGACCATACAAAGATTTCTTTAACTTACATACCAGGTTCTCTTTTCCTTTCTCAATGAAATGCTCTGGCTGGGACATATAAATCTCTTCCTTCAAATCACCATGAAGGAAAGCTGTCTTCACATCCATCTGCTCGATTTCTAAATCATATGCTGCTGCAAGTGATAAGAAGAATCTAATGGATGTCAGCTTTGCTACAGGAGAAAAGATTTCCCCATAATCAATTCCCTCCACTTGGGAATATCCTTTCGTGACCAACCTTGCTTTATGCTTCTCAACACTACCATCAAGACCTATCTTTTTCTTGAACACCCATTTACATGCAACAAGATTTTGTCCTTTTGGCAAAGGTACCAGATCCCATGTATCATTCTTCTTCAATGATGCCATTTCTTTGTTCATGGCTCCTAACCAAGAATCTACATCAGACATACCCATAGCCTCTCTAACAGTCCTAGGTTCATCAATGTTAGCAATCAAAGCAAATGAACAACTGGAATCTAACATAGAATATCCAAACCTTTCAGGTTGCCGCTTAGCACGCGCAGACCTCCTCACAAGTTGAGGCTGAGGTTCTTCATCTTGTTCAAAAATTTCAGAGCTACTTGAGCTCTTCTTATTAATAGGTCCACCAAGAGTACGTAGTTCATCTTTAATGGGTGTAAGAGGAACTTCAACTATCTCCTTTCTTTCTTCTTTCATCTCTGGTTGTAGATCAACTGTGGAAGGTTTCAGCTCATGGAAGATCACACTTCTACTATAGAGCACCTTCTCTGTAACTGGGTTCCAAAGCTTGTACCCCTTCACACCGATGCCATAACTGATGAAGATACACTTCACTGCCTTGTTCTCCAATTTAGATCTCTTTTCACTAGGCACATAAGCATATGCCTCACAACCAAAGACCCTAATATGTCTCAACGAGGGATTTTTACTAGACCACGCTTCCATAGGTGTCTTATCAACGAGCGCCAAAGTAGGAGATCTATTAATTAGATAACATGTAGTGGCTACAACCTTAGCCTAGAACTTTAGTTCAAGACCAACACCACTCATCATACTCCTTGCCCTCTCTATCAACATTCTGTTTATCCTCTCCGCAACTCCATTTTGCTGTGGGGTGTAGGGAGTTGTTTTATGTCTCTTAATCCCATAGTCCTTACAGAACCTGTCGAAATATGTAGAACAAAACTCATCACCATTATCCGTCCTCAAACACTTTATTTTCCTACTAGTCTGATTTTCTACCAAGGTTTTGAACTCCTTAAATTGACTGAATACTTTAGTTTTACTTTTGAGAAAATATACAAATGTCCTTCTTGAATAATCATCTATGAACGAGACAAAATACACAAATTTTAATAACGAAGGAACATTAACTGGACCAAACACATCAACATGGATATAATCCAGAATTCCAAAAGATTTATGAGAACTGGAAGAAAAAGAAACAGGGTGTTGTTTCCATATATGCAATGTTCTAAAAAATTGAACTCAAGATTACAATCATCAAGCCCATCAACCAAGCTTTTAGTCTTCAAGGATTTTAAACCTTTTTCACCAATGTGGCCAAGCCTCTGGTGCCATAACATTGTCTTCTTCGTTGGGAGCTTCACCTATAAAGAATTAGCACCCTCAGGAATAATGTCCTCCTTCTCTACTTGATTAGATGAAGAAGCCCTTTTCCTAGACTTCACAGAGGCACTATTGCACTGAACTATGTAAGCATCCAACTGATATAGAGTGCCAATTCATGCACCCTTAGCAAGCACCATAGAACCTCTAGTCATCTTACAACCACCATTCGAGAAAGATACTTGCACACCCAAATCATTCAACTTACTTACATAAAGTAAATTCCATGGCAAACCAGGGATATGCATCACACCATCGATTCCCTTTATCCTTCCATTAGGAAACCGAATCCCGACTCTTCCACGACCAACAATTTCCAGGTGAGAATCATCACCCAGATACACCTTTCCACCAACATACTCTTCGTATTTTGAAAACCAACCCCTATGAGAGGTCATGTGAAAAGACGCACTTGAGTTAATTAACCACACATCTTCAGATGCATGTGTTTCCAAGGCTGCTATGAATGCATCTGCATCATCCTGAGAAGATCCATTATCAGAAGAATTATTATTTTTCTTTTTCTTCTTCTCCTCTTCTTTGTAGTCTTTCCGGATATGTCCAAATTTCCCACAGTTCAAAATTTCACCTTGGACTTCTCACCATGAGACTTTGATCTCCCCTCTGACTTGGATTTAGACTTCATGTCCTTTCCTTTCTCCTTTAATCTGCCTCGAACAACAAGGGCCTCCTTGGCCATCTCAAAAGACTTCCTTCACATTTCTTCTGACAGCAGTGAAACAACCACATCTTCCATTTTGAAACTGGTTGTTGTACTCCCAATAGCCATTACTAGGTGATCCCATGTGTAAGACAAAGAACACAATAGGAGCATGCAACGATCCTTGTCATCTATCTTTACACCAATAGACCCCAACTGAGCAGCAATCATGTTAAACACATTCAGATGATCTGCAACATACGCTCCTTCCTCCATCTTCAAAGAGTATAACTTATTTCTCAAGAATAACTTATTTACCAAGGATTTCCCTTGATAAATGTCACCAAGTCTTTTCTAGAGAAGTTTTGTGGTCTTCTCTTCATGGACGTTCAAGAGAACAGAATTGGCCAAGCACAATTTGATTAGACCCTTGGATTTTCGGTCCATTGCATCCCAGTCAGTTTGCAAGGTTGTTGATGGTTTGTTACTAGATACCACATCCCATATCTCTTGATCTATGAGCAAATCTTCCATCTTGAGTTTCCACAACTCAAAATTACTGCTGTTGAATTTTTCTATTTCTATTCTTCCGGATGTGCTCACCATCTTAAATCTACAATAAGGTTACAACCAAACTTCTCTGTGAAACTCCCGTTGAAACCAGATTAGCACAAAAAACCCTTCTAACCCACAAGGATAATAAAATTGGCCAAGCTCTGATACCAAATGAAAGGAAAGCATAGTGCGAAATACGCCTTCCTAATGCTAATCTTCAGGAAAGAAGCACATAAACCATTTAAAAATTTGCAAATACAGTTCATTTAAGATGCACATATAAGAATATAAGATAGAAAGAATGAAACAATAACACAAAATTTACGTGGGAAAACCCTTTCGAAAAAAAACCCACACCAAAGCAAAGATCTCTTGTATTACAGTAAAACAAATATTACATACAAGTTACAGAGCTATGCTCTTTCAGGTGTTAATTCACAAAATGAATTCGACAACATTTCATTACATTCGCTTCAATCTTCACCCTATTTAAATGCGCTATGGCATTCATACAAACTTTACAAGCGTTACAAGAAAAAATGTCATAACAGGCACTTCAACTTCTACAACCACCGAACAGTCATAACCGCAATCCCATCGAGTCATTCTTGAACCGTCACGGGGTTGCACTAATCTTCACCATGCAGGGATTTACCGCAATACCACAAGATACTGCTATATCGTAGTCCTTTCCAACTAACCATTGCGGGGTTGTGGGTTATGACTATACCACAACCTATTGCCATACCACAAACCCCCTCATGTGACTGTCGCAGGGTTGTGGTTACCACTATACTGTAGCCTACCGACATATCGTAGACTCTCTCATGTGACCGTCGCAAGCTTGTGGGATAGTGATTGTTCCCCGCAATATTGTAAGCTCTCAAAACAACTACTACACGGTGGCGGGTAGCGATTGTTCCCTACAATACCGTGAGCTCCCCTGTATGATTGTCGTGGGATGGTGGGTAACGATTAGGTGAACATTTATCGCCAACTTGCCAGCTCTAGTTTAGACCTCTGCGGTAATGCGGTGTAGAAGACTTTGACTCGGCTAAGTGTTTTCTTGATTTCAGAGAGCCTTAACTAGTAAGTTTGAGACACCTTTTTCTCAACACTCAGTACATGTAAAGTAGATCAAATGAAATCATCTCACGCAAACAGATCCTTTCCAGGTGCCAAGACATCCAAGTAATCGACATAAATGTGAAATCACAAAAATCTTGAAAATAACCACACTGTGTTATTTTGATAATACTTTTTGCAAGATCTATTCACTATCTACAAAATATAACAAATACCCATATGGTTTTTTGTGATTTTGAACAAAACCCAAAAATTGTTTTTCCTCAAAAATACACCAAGCAAAAGATATTAGCTGTTCTAGACTCAACAGTGATGCTCGTTTTGTCTCAAGATGAGTTGATATTTCCTTTAAGGATGGATCTCTTAGAATTTGGACAAGAAGTCACATATTTGGTGCTTTGATAACATGTTGGAGTTGATAGTGAACTCACAGTTCTTAGTAATCCCTTGCAACTAAAACGTCTATCACATACGAGAGATCAAAGTAATTAATTTTCTATGCAACCAAGAGAGAAATGATTGAATCCACACAAGTATCACACAAGCGTCTAATATTGAGATTAACCTGCAATTGTAATTGAATTGAATGGAATTATGATTACAATGAATGATCAATGCTTATAAAAGCATAAAAATGAAAACCCTTGATGAGGATTAGATTAGATTGTGACAAGTGTCCTAATCTCATGCAATGAGACAAATTGACCTATATTTAGTCCAATCTAATAAATAAAAAGCACTCTTAAGTTTAGCTTAAGTGAATAAAGTAATAAAAGAATTGATAATTAATTAATGATTAATTAATTATCAAGTGATGTCCTAATTACTCCAACATTTGTCATGCGTTTGTCTTGGTGTGTTATGACACTCGAGATTTGATCAATTTCTCATTTTTTGGTCATTTTGTATTTTGTTTTCCTTATTTTATTTTCCTTTGTGTTCTTCACATTCCCTAGCTATTTTCTCCTCTTCCTCCTTTTCTAGATCCTATTTTGGGTCTTGTTAGATTTTAAGGGTGTTTTTTGCTTGATGACATTGTGCTCATGTAATTCCTCCACTTTGGTGTTATGCTTATGGAGTTTGTTTTTCCATCATGTTTGATGCAAGTTTTCTTCATGATCCCTAAAATCTAACTCCCATAGAAATTTTTATTCCTTTTAAAGTTTCAATTTTGGCCATCCCTTTGTCTAGATGCCTTACGACATGGGTTACTTGGTATTTTCGATCTTTGATTCTTGATCATTTTCCTTGTTATCATTTCAAAATGGTTGATGTAGAGGTGCATTGTGTAATTTTTTAGAGTTTCTTTGATGCTTAATCTTGACACCTTAAGCTTATTTCTCCTTGGGTTGTGGTTTCATTATTGCCTTTGTTAAATTTTTCGTTGGGATGAGTTGCAATATTTTCTTGATTCTTAAACTCTAACATGTTTCACACCTTATTAAATTTTTGGGTTTGTGAGTTTAGATGTACAATTATTTGAATACCTTTGACGTAAGAGTTATGTGGTATCCTTGATCTTTGACCTTTGAAGTTTTACCATGTGTATCTTTTTAGAGTAAGGGTATGAATATATCTTTAATTTTTCACCTAGTGGCATGAGTTATGTTGTATCTTTGATCCCCAACCTTTGACATATTATCTTATATATCCTTTTAGATTTAGAGATGCAAAGATACCTCTATTTATCTTCTTTTTAGTACATGTTGCAAACTACTCTTCACTCTGAATCTCTAACACTTTACATAATGTTATCTTTTCAAGATTGATAGTTTGGAATCTCTTTTAAGGTTCCTTTTGGGAATGAATTATAGAGTATCCATGACTCAAACTCCAATGTGTTTTAAATTGTGTTACCTTTTTATTCACAAGTTCAATCTTTTTTTAATGTGCTTGCCTTTTTTATATATCAAGACAATTATCTTTGATCTCCCTTGAATTTTTTGCCTTAAGTAATTGTCTTAACAAAATTCACCCAATTGTGCTGTTTAGTCTTAGAATTTTGTGATCCCCAATAATACTAGTGTGAATTGGAATGAGACTCTGAAGCCTAAATCCTGAACTACTTAAACTAAAACAATGTATATAGGTAGTGGTAGGCACACTGGCTTAACTCCAATCCTCCCTTAAGATCTTGTTTGCTTATTATATTTTCTTTGTCAAGTTATTTTACATTGCATAAATTATATGTATAATTTATGGATTAATCTATATACAGTTGTTTTCTCATACTTATGATAGGGCTAAAGAATGATCATTATTGAACTATCCAATTAATGGCTCACATGTTATTTTAAAGTATGTATGCAAGAATTGCCACCTAGAGAGATGAAGTATGCATAGAATGGATAAAACCTTCGATAAAAAATGTTCTCTCCCTAAGATAAGATTGGAATGAGGAGGAAGAGGCTGGAGAAAGAAATAATAGGTTCCCATTCTAGAAATAGTTGTGAATGAGAAGAGGTTATAGATGAAGAACCACTACAAAGAAGGAATAGAGAATCAATTTCTCAAGAGGAAGCAACTACACCACCATCTCCTCTAGTTCAAGTCTAAGTCCTTTCACCTACTCCCCCTCCACATGTTTCCATTTCTCCTCTTCCTCAAGCCAATGTTCAAGAAGAGCAAGAAAGGGGTAATGAACAACAAGGTGTAACATAGGAGGTAGTGCCATCTCAAGTGAACATACAAACACTTGTTATCACACAAGAAGAAGATATAATCTAAAATGTAGTGTCCTCTTTATCACACAAGAGGAAGATGTGTTCTAAAGTGTAGTTTCCTCTTTTGGGGAAGGGTCTTATTTGCACACCCCTACCTAGATTAAGATTCCTACACTTTCTTCCTCTTTTGGAGAAAAAACAACAATGATCCCTTCTCCTCCTCCTATCCCCCCTCAATCTTCTCCTTCACATCTGTCATCCTAGAGCACACACATGATAAAAATAGTAGGGCACAATTTAAAGTTTCCAAAATGGTTGGGATCCATCATTGAGAAGAGACAAAGAACATACAAGCATATAATAGAGGACTTCTCAAGGATAGTATAAATATTAAAGGCCAAACCAAAGCCAAAGAGGGTGAGAAAATTGTGTACGATCATAGTGGATGAAAAAGGGAAAATAAAAACACATAGAACAACTCTATTGTTAGACAAAGATGAAGCACACATGCATCTAGGAGATTATTAGGTAGAAAGAGTGAATCTGGGCCATTAGAGGTGAGAGGAAGAGAAGCAATCTGTACAAATTATGGTTTCCCCTATTGTGGGCTGAATTAGCAAGGATGAGAAGATCAAAGAAGAGCTCAAGGTCTAGGTTAACGAGTTATCTCCATATATTGAATACTTTATAGGCCCTTTAGATTGAAGTACACCAACCCCAACCCTATTGGAAACCTTGGACAAGAGTACACAATGAAGAGATACAAGAGTAGTGAGTACTACTATGGATTGGATGGATTCCTTAGAATCCCAAGGAGGTAAATTCATATAGGAGGCCATCAGATGTTACTACAAGGTAAGTGATGAAGCTAGTGCCATGAAAAAGTTTTAAGAAACTATTTATGAAGAGCTCATCACACTAGAGGATAATCTACTTGTACTATAGAGAATGAATAGGGTACCATTTTTGGATCTCCAAAGCAAGGTTGTTCTCCTAAATGGTAACATAGAATTGTAAGAAATTTGGAGTGGTTCAAGACCACCAAATGGAGAATAAAATTTCTAAAAGAGTGCAAGAATAATTTTTCTACATTAAAGGAGATTGTAGCTACAATCATGATATAAATAGAAGGATTCATCAAATCCATCCCCTGTGTGTTCTAGGAGTGGCCTAGTAAGGTTCTCTCTACTACAAGGATTATCAAGGAGTTTACTGACCTATTGAAGAAACATTTGATTGAGGATATAATATATTTAATGAGGATAAATGGGAACTTCATTGTCTTTCAAAATCGGTTGCCAAAAATTAAGGAGGTTTTTGGTAAGATCAAGAAGGGCCTCTTCTCCAAGAATTTCTATTTACAACATTCTAATGCTCCTAATATTAATTCAATATCTGAACTACTAAATAATTTTAAAGCACATTTCCTAGAACAACAACAATAGTAGAGAGATTTGGAAAAGGTGGTAGGATAGTGACATGGCACGGGCTCTTAACAAATTTTGTCTTCTCATTATTTATTCTTTAATATTTGTAATAAACCATTGTATAATTTGAGTGTGTTTCATTGTAACTCTCTTAGGCTCATAAAAGAATAAAGGAATTTAATTTAATTTTGGGTCTGTCTAGATTAATATAGGTTTTAAGTCAACTAGTTCTAGGAGTTTTCTTTCAGATTCCCAAGTTTGGGTATTTATATAAGTCTCAAAGAGATTGTAAAGGGTTAGAAACTTTAGAAACCTATAAAGTAGCAAGTTAGATAGGGTAGTAAGTTATTCTATTATCATTTTGATTTTTGTATTTCAAAGTGTTCTAAATTGGGTTATGTTGTAACACTCATATTTTGATATTCAATGAGAAGGATGGAAGTCCAAGGCCTATTGAATGAAATATCTACTATCAATATTTGATTCTATTAGGTGATGCATGAAATTTACATATGTAATACATCAATTTTACATACCCCCTTTCAATTTCAAGGTTAATCCATAGATACTTTTATTACCTTGTATGAATGGACATGTGTAATCATGACCAAGAAAAGATAGTTTATGTTACTTCTTAATGAATTGATTGATTTTTATTCTATTAAACATTTTTTTTTAAAATTTCTATCTTCTCTAACCTTAACCTTTTTTCCTTTTTGAAACGATCAATATATATGTATTTGGACACTTACACTAAGTGATTAATTTGAACACCTAAAAATAGTAGAGTGATTTCATTTCTATATCTAGATGCTAATGTGTTATTTCTCATAAATCTAGGGAATTTATCCATATAAATATATTTTTCTACAATAAGACCTTTGTTTCTATATTTCTAACTACAATTTCAAAGCCTATTTTGATAATCAATCAAGATCTCACCAAAGGTCAATATAAATGAGGAGAACTAAATAGATAATCGAGTTTTTCGTGCATTTCCATGACTTGGTAGCATAGACCTTGGAGTGGTTTGATTTATTCCTAAGATTGGCTAATTTTTAGGAGAAGTAAGGTGATATTGTGACTTTACCTACCTATTGGTGGGGGTTTTCAATTCCATGACAAGCACATTGGTCCTTAAAAAGACCTCTAGATCAATCAATAGTTATATTAGATTGTGATCACATGTTCATATGCTTGTTGTGGATATTTTTTCAACATGCATTGGGATTTTTAACTCAAATTTAACTCAATTTATCACTTAAAGATATATGGTTAGGTGTAGAAGGTGAACCAAGCGTTAGAGGATATGCTCCTCATGTATTTCATTTACCGATCCAAGTGGGAGGACTATTTGTACTTGGTTGAGTATGGTTACAATAGTGGGTACCAAAATTCTCTTAGTATGACACCATTATAAGTCTTGTATGGTCATCCTTGTTAGACTCCTTTGAGTTGATATAAACTCGAGGATTAATTTAATCTTGGTCTTGAGATCTTTTAGGATATGGAGTAGTGAGGGGTTCATGCTAGATAGTAGTTGTTGACTACCCAAGATAGATAGAAGAATTAATTTGGTGACAAGAGATTGGATCGACATTTCTTAGTTGGTGATCATGTGTTTTGAGAGTGTGACCACGTAAAATACTAACCCATTATGGAAAAGGTTTTAAGATCACACCACATTTCATTGGACCTTTCTATATTCTTGAGAGGATTGATATTTTCACGTATTGGATTTCCTTATTGTTGACGACAATGTTAGTCACACACCAACAGTGCAGATAAATCCTCATAGACACACCGCGAGGAACCTATATTTACTTGAAATATTGCACCAAGACAACCTAAATCTTAGGCTAACTCAACTTAATCCCAAGGCTCGTTTATGTCAGGTCTTGACTGTACTAGGTTTGCATCAGGGTTCGTTGTGATAATGTTGTTAATCATGAGGGGTAAATGATTTTTCGGGTTCTCAAAGGAATCAAAAGGATAGGAAAAAGATAATCTCAATCCGGTCATTTAACTTCATGAAATCAAAAAAATTGCAATAACATTTCATGAACTTCAAATAACTTGCATTTATCCAAGTAAATTTAGCTTTAAGCATTCAACAATATCATGTAATCAAAATATTTGCAATAAAAACTCATGCATTCATCTCTTTTTTTTAAAAATATTTTCTAAAATTTAAACATCTATTCTAAAATAAAGCAAAACAAAGTACTAAAAAAGTAAAATTTCTCCTAGGTATTATCCAAGCATGCCTCAAGAAATAACCAAACCGGAGAAAACCATTCCATATGCCAACAGATTGCTTCATAGCTAGGCACAAAATGATGCAAGATTTTAAAGAAAAGGGGGATTATTTACCACTGGATAGTGTCAGTATGCACCCTTAAACGATGCAACACACAGTCTTGTCCAATAGGAACAAACAATCAACTATGTAAGATTTCATATCAGGAAATAACTTTCAAATTGGCTCTGATATTGATTAACTTCTAATGAAACATACAAGTTTTTAATCTGGAATGGAACAAAAAATAGGAAAAAGAACTAAACTTGAAAAAGTTTTGGTTCTCCGACATCCAAAAATTCTGAACTTAGCTTAAAATGAACCATCTCCCTGCCTTTTATAAGATCAAGACACTCGAGAGATTCAACAGATATATGAGAGGAAATCCAAGGGACGAATCACAACAAGACACATGGTATATGACAATTGATAGGAGAATTACTGAATAAGTCAATGAAAGTCAACCTTCTTCAACACTTTGAATCTTTCAAGGCTTCATCTTTATATGATCAAGAAAGTGACTTGAATCCGAGTAGATTTGTCAAACAAAAGGGTAGGAACTTCCCATATACTCAGAATGATCAAATGGACATTTGTTCCTACACTTTGGTTTTGCCTCGAGCTTAAAATTCTCGGAAGTAAATCACCCCTAAATTAGGCACACTCCTTTGTCGCATGTGTAATACCAAGATTCCTGGGTATTACGACATCACAACCTCCTCCTTCGCACATGATCCTGGAGTGTACCGCCCGACCTAGCTATGCCACTACTCGCGATCCAAATTTTCCTGACCATCCATACCCAAATATTGCATCACAATCTATTCCTCCTGCAAGTACACATTCCATATATTAATCCCTTTTTTTAAAACATTCATAAAATTCTCATGAAAATAAAACCATCATTAATAAATCATCATTTTAAAACAAATCATAAATTCCACGCTCTTAAAATGCATTCTTGCATAATTATCTTTTAGGCAGGTTACTGGACATTATAGCCTCCCGGAACAACTTAAACAATTAACTTTAAACCCAACATTGTTACCTGGTACCCGGTACTTGGTACCCGACAACTTCAACCTTTACCAGAACAAGATTTCCCAGACCTTCACTCCTAGACCGAAACACTTACCAAACCTTTGCATTAACATTTCAACCACTCTGGCCTTCTGGTACCCGGTATTCAATACATCTAAATTTACGAATACCTTAAGACTTCAATTCAACATTAACTTCCAATGATCCTTTTTTTTTCCAATGAGCACCTACCGTAAGCGTTATTTTTTCACTTGGGTCCCCAAGCCTTACAATCTCGGGGCATGTTGTGAGACCACACAACACTTACTACCTAGTATCTCATTCATGCATGATCTATTTCATGTTTTATAACTAGATAATATATTATATATGTGATTCATGTTCTTGATTGGAGTGCCTTGTGGGTTGAGGAGGGAAAATATTTTTCTTTGGGTCATGTTAGGAATCAATCTTGACATATCAAAATTTTCTTCAGTCCTAGCTCCTTTGTGGGTGTAGGTTTCATTTTACCCATCACATATAGTAGATATGATAAGTCTTTGTATGGTCTCTTCATTTGTTAATGCTGCATAAGTATTATATATTATAATACTCCATGTGTTTACTCATATATAAAAATGTTGTTAAGGTCTCAAAAATCCTAAGTTATGGTGGTTTTGGTTCAAATTTTTAGTGTCTTTTTAGTTTACATGATATCCACTTCCAATCGGCTACAAAATTTCCATGTGCATTCTCATATTCAATTCACCTTTCCTTTCCTTCAATATTTCCTTTAGATTTTTTTCTTTGATGCCAAGTTTCTAGGATTTGGACCCTCAACCAGATATTTTCCCATCTAGTATTCATGTTCACACACACATCAAGTCCTTTTAAACATCATTTCCCATCCATTTCTCCACTCTCCACTTTCCTTTGTGGTATTTTGGTGTAATTTATCATCTCGTGTCCTTCCCAATGTTCACATCAATAGCATTTCTTTGCATATGTTCACTTTCATATTTTTTTGTATGCTCACTTTTACCTTTGTGGGATTTCCATTTACATTTGGACATGTGAAATCTATCCCAACTTCACTTTTGATGCTCACATCTACACACTTTTCCCCAATCCACTTCCATATGGAGTCCCCACAAACTCCCTTCTCTATGTATCTCTTTCCTTTCCTCCACTTTCCACTAAGGGAATTTGATGTGCAATCAAATATCACTTCCACTTCACTTCCACAACAAATTTTTGTATTCCATCACTATGTATAGTTTCACATCATATTTTCACAAACCATTCAAAATTCCTCTTGTTTACTCTCAACACTTCTAGAATTACTCTAGGATTGCTATTAATGATTGATTAGACTTTGCAACTGCCCAATTTGATATGTTTGTGCTGAAAAATATTTTTTAATCAAAGATGATGGATTTAGGTAGTGGATGGGAATGATGACTCTTAGACCATCTCTAGGTTTTTTATTAAGTGGATTTTATGGGCATTTTTGAAATATTTGCATATGGATTTGGAGGCCATTAATGCTCAAAATAATGGTGAAAAAATACTTTCTCATACTTTTAGGTGGATTTACGGATCCCAAAGGGGAAATTTTAGTGTAGAGAATTTATCATGATGATGGATATGGTATGTAATATCCCTACTATACCGCATGACCAAATATCTTCCCTTGGACTAGATTTCCTTGTTGTAGCTTATATATACGACTTCTTCATTCATAGTAGGAGTTGGTTGGTTTCCAAACTAATTTTTAGGTCTAGTAAAGTTTGCAAAGTGTATAGGGCATCAAAATTTGAAGTATAAATTATAAATGAAGGGATTATTATGTTTGTTGTATGTAATATAAATCTACGAGTGTATGAGAATGCAATATAGTTTGTATTCATACTATATAAGTGTTATCTTTTTCCTCTTTTTTGTTCATGACTATTACCAAATGGAGTAGGCATTGGTCCTTATTGGTGAGAAAATAAATCAATCCATCATTTAATCTATCTTGAAACATGTATACAGACAACAAAAAATAAGCTATTATCTAGACCTATCAGTCCCTCATGCCAACATCAAAGAATTTATGTTGAGCAGAGATATCAATGAAAAAGAGCTGGATAGGTCACTAGGGTGATGGATTATGCCATTGATATTAAGATCACCAAGCTTGTGAGAGGCATGGAGTTGTGTGAGAAACTTGTATCAATATTTGAGAATCCTATAGAGGCTACCCTTGTGTTACAAGAGGACAAAATATCAAACATTGACACTCAAAATAATCAGGTGAATGATATGACTACCTTTTCACAAGAAAGTAGATATCCTCCAAGTCTAGATAAAACTAGAAGAAGACACTTCAAACTAAAATCCATCCCCTATGTCTTAGTGGATGACATACTTTAAAAAAAAGCCTCAGTGGAGTGTTGTTAAGGTGTTTTGGACAAAATCAGATCACTAGTTTGTTAGAATAATTTAATGATATCTCTTTGAGTGTCCATTTTTCTATGAGGACCATTACTACTAAAATAATGGGGGATATATATTATTGGCTAACCCTATTTAGTGATGCTCACGGATGGGTGAAGAACTGCAAGAAATGCGATTTCTTTTTTGGAAAGAAAAGGTTTACTGCCCTTCCTCTTCATCCCATTGAGGTGGACCAACCATTTAAATAGTGGGCATTGGATTTTATTGGCATGGTAAATCCATCATATAACATTGTTCATAGGTAGATTTTAACAACCAAAAACTATTTCACTAAATAGAAAAAGGAAATTGTATTAAAGGATGCTATTGAAACTTCAATTCTAGATTTTCTTGATAGAATTGTGACCAAGTTTGGCACCCCTTCCACCATAACCTCTGATAATTATAAAGAATTTGTTGGTACCCAAATCAATGATTGGGAAATTATACATATTATATACTTGAAAACCTCATCAAATTATTACCCTTAAGGTAATGGATTAGATGAGTCCTCAAACAAAAACCTCATCAAGATAATTAAAATGACTATTGAAGATAATTAGAGGTCTTGGCATAACAAACTAAAGATAGCCCTTTGGGATGACACGATCACTCCCAAGAGAGCTATTGGTAATTCCCCTTTCATGATGGTTTATGGAAGGGAAGCAATTATATCTTTATCACTAGAGTTACCTTCTCTTGAGTTAGCATAAAAGCTAGAATTAGAAAAAAAATGATGCCATGACGGTGAGGTTGCTTGAGCTAATGGAGTTAGAAGAGACTAGGAACAAGGCTATGCATTCCATTGAGACTCACCAAATGTAGGTAAAGAGAAATTTTGATGAGAAAGCTATCCACAAAGTGTTCTAGGAGGGAGACTTGGTGCTAAAATGGGATGCAGACAAAGCCAAAGAAGAAACATGCATACCAAATTTGATGCCATTTAGAGTGGTCCATACATTCATCACCAACTATAAGGAGGCCAATGCATTCCATCTCTCTAGGCTAGATGGTGACGCTCTTCCTATCCAAGTTAATGGGATTCATTTTAAACCTTATTTTTGAGGGGTTTTTGAGAAGTCATGTACATATTAGGTTAGTTGCTGCTTTTTGAGAAGTGTTGCTATGCACTCTACATTCTCCTTAAGGGAATGCACAATCTAGATGTTTTTATTTTGCTCCAAGTGAAATCTTGCACATGTTGTTGTGTCATTTGTGTTTATGAGGAGGTCCAATTGTTGTAGTTATCTTTATGAATCTATGCACAATGGACTGATAAAGCCCCTTACATTCCATGATTAAAAGCTAGTCCTCCCATAAAAGTCTCTAGAAATGTTACTAATTTGTGCCTCCCTTTTAATTCCCCATAAATTATGATTGATCCGAGAAATATTAATGGGTTTATCATGCTCAAATATGGCTCTAGTAATTGTAGCATCCTTTTCCTAGACTTTAGTTAAATATCCATTTGAAAAAATCCCAAAGGCGGCTAAAGCTTTCCCTTTCTTATTTTGGTCCTAAGGGAACATCGGGTCCCCCAAGGACATTTAGATAAAGTCCAAAATTCTAAGTTCTTTCCCTGTTCCTCGTTCCCCCTTTTTCTTCCTTAGGTCCTTTCCAAACTTTGGGTCCCCCAAGGAAACTTGGACCAAGTCCTTGGGTCCAAGTTCCTTCCCTACTCCTCGTTCCCCTTTTTTCTTCCTTAGGTCCCATCAAAAATTAGGATCTCCCAAGGAAATTTGGACAAAGTCCAAAAGTCCAAGTTCTTTCCCTATCCCCCATTCTCCCTTTTCTTACTTGGGCCTTGTTAGAATTTTGGGTCCCCTAAGAAAATTTGGACGAATTCCTTGGGTCCAAGTTTCTTCCCTATTCCTCATTCCCCCCTTTTCTTCCTTGGGTCCCATTAGAACTTTGGATCTACTAGGGACATTTGGACCAACTCCTGCTGGTTGTCGAATTTTCATCTTTTGACCCAGAAAGTGCCATTAATGTTGCAACAACTTCCTTAACTACCAAATATGATTCATGGAGCTACAAAAAATATTTTAAATGGATTTTTTTTATTGATTCCAAGTGAAAAAAATAACATCCATGCTTCAATTATTGTTTGCTAGACTACTTTTTTGTCATAGGGACATCCCTAGCCATATTTTTGTAACAAATTTTGTGGGGGTTTCTTTTCTTTATCCACATATTCATCAATGTGGAAGCATGGCATGTATGTCAGGGTCATTTTGGTAGGATTTAAATTCAATTTTTTTGGCGGACACATGTTTGCACATGATTTATAGGTTCATGGCTAGGGTTTCTGTCTCTACCACATGTTCCCTTTTTCTCCTACAACCTTCAAATGAATATAAGGCACTTTTGTGCTCATTGTAAGGGTTCTTACCAAGTTTTTCTTGCAAATACATGTATTTCTCTAAATTTTTGCAATTGTAAAATTTGCCTATGCCTCCCTGTCAATAAAAATGCTATTTTTCGCTCTCACCTTGAATGTGCTATGCAAATGTTCTTGCCTTCATATTTGAATGATTTTTTCCATGTTTTCCAAGATTGAATGCTGTGTTAAATATGGTAAAATAAGCTAATTTTGAAGTTTTTTTCCCTTTTAGTGTATGTTATGCCCTAACCTTTATGCAACTTCCTAATAATTGGTATAATAAAGAGTTGTGTGAATTTATCTGGTAGTTTTATTGATACTCTATAATCACAAATAGGAAGAAATATTTTTAATCTTGGTACATCACCATATTTTCAACTTTCAACATTCTCTTCTACCTTTTCTTGTTAGGATAAGGTGAGATTAACCTTGTAATCCTTTTCATTCATATGTCTCCATGTTCCTTGGAATGTGTTATAGGAGACATGAGAGAAAATCATTAAATTTTGGCATTGTTGTTATTGTATTTTAAAGAGACGATTTAGTTTTGGTGGAGGTTATACATAAAAAAATGTTATAAGGCATCTTTCTTAGGAATCCATATTGGAAGTTGGAATTTCTAGGATGGGGTTCCTAATATTGGAGAAGAAAGGGTGTCCATTGGTGTTCCATTGGGGATTAGAAAGGTCATTAGAGCATCCGAAAAGTTAGGAGTTGGATAGGCTGTGTTAGGAATCCATATTGGAGTCTTGTAATTTTTATTTAATATTTTATTATGTCTTTTGGCTATCCAAGAAGAGGGAATGAGTTTTTTTAGGTGGTTTTGTACCTTTTTTTTGGTTTACCATTTGTGGTTTTACCCCCCACAAGCTATATACATTGGAGCCATGAGATGATAGTTTCATGTTGAGTTCTTCCAAGTAACAGGGTGCTGTCAGGTTGATCAGAGATCAGTAGTGGAGTGTATTATTGTGTACTCTCATTTAAAGATTAATAATATACTTTTCCTCTTTCTTGATGTGGAGTTTTCTCTTAAAAGGGTTTCTCCACGTAAATTTTGTGTCACATTTTGTTTGCTAATTTTTATATTGTGATGTATGTTGCAATCACATGTTTAAATATGATTTGGTAATTTGATTTTTAGATTTGAATTCACTTGCATAAGTTCACATTTTAGCTTTCTTTCACCTTGTTTTCAAAAATTGGTATTAGAGCTAACTATTTTGTTGAGAAGGGGACACCTTTCTCTTAAGTGTTGAAGGTTTTTTGGCTACTATGGGAGCTTTTGTCTTGTGACCATATATTGTAGATTTGTGAAGAGGATTATTTACCATGGCTTCTAACTCTCTCTAGGATATTGAAAAATTCAATGGAACAGGCTATGAGATGTAAAAATTGAAGATGAAGGATATCCTTGAAGAGAGAGATCAATGATTTCTAGTTTCACAAGAGAGTCAACCAACTACAATGTTTGATGAAGATTGGAACAATTTAGAAAAGAAGGCAAGAGGAACCATACGATTGTGTCTCATGGATTCCATCCTTTTGAAAGCTTGGACATAGAAGACACCACATACACATCGAAAAGGATAGGTGATATTTATCAAACTAAAAGTTTGTCTAACAAGGTGTATCTTAAAAGATGGTTATATTCATTAAAAATGAAAGATGGTGATTCTATTACAGACCATTTAAATTCTTTTAATATGATTATAAGTCATCTTACAGTAGTAGACGTTAAATTAGAGGATGAATATAAATGTATCTTGTTTCTTTATTATTTGCTCGAATATTGGGAAAATCTAATTGTTGCCATAAGTAGTGGTAATGTAGAGCCAAAGATGGACAACAATTTTTTTATACTTCTTTAAGAGGAGATGAGGAGAAAGTCTATGAATGTTGGATCCCAAGATACCTTGCATGTGTGAGGAACCTATCTAAAGAGAAAGATCCTAAATGGGATAAAAAGAGGTATAAGTCTAAAAGAAATTCTAAGATCCTTGGAAAGAGTAGAGTAAAGTGTTGGAATTGCGGAAAAAGAGGGCATGCGAAGGAGTGTAAGAACAAGGATTCCACCATGAAAAAGTCTTTTGATGATGTTCTAATGCTTTGTTTATTTCAGCTAAATCTATTAGTAATGATTCTTGGCTTATTGATTTAGGTTTCTCATACCACATGACTCCTCACAAGGAGTGGTTTATTTCTTACAAACTATATGATGGGGAAGTTGTTTTCCTTGGTGATAACAACACTAAAAAGATTGTTGGTAAGGGAAAGTTAACATTGTGTTTCAATGATGGGAGGATTAAATCTCTTGATTATGTTTTGTATATTTCATAAATTTTGAGAAATTTAATTTCAGTATCCAAGTTGAATGATTCTAGAATGCATATGACATTTGACAAGTCTGGTTGTAGGTTGGTAAGAGGGAGTTTTGTGATAGCTAAAGGATCTCAGATAAGGACTTTGTTTAGGTTAAATGCCTCTACTTTATGTAACTCTTTCAATGTAACTAGCACTTAAAATGCATGTATGTTGTGGCACCATAGACTGGGTCACATTGGTGAAAAAGGTCTTAAGACCATTCTTAATAAAAAGATGGTTGATGGTATTTCTCATTATTTTGTTGGTAAAAATGATTTCTATGAGCATTGTGTGTTAGGTAAATAAAATAGATCTTCATTTCCTAATGGAACTAATAAGGAAAAGAGATTATTAGAGATAATTCATTCGGATGTATGTGAACCAGTGGATGTTGACTCTTTGGGTAAATCATGGTATTATATCTCTTTCATTGATGATGTCTCAAGACTTGGATTTATTTTATGCATTCTAAATCTGAAGTTTTCACTAAGTTTAAGGAATTTAAGGCCTTAGTTGAGAAGCAATTAGATTATAAGATAAAGTGTTGAGATTTGACAATGGGGGTGAATATTATTCCAGGGAATTTGATGAGTTTTGTAAGCATGTTGATATTTTTTGGTAGAAGACTACTCCTTATAATCCCCAAAAAAATGAGGTAGCAAAAATAATGAACCGAACCTTGATGGAAAGAGATAGGAGCATGTTGAGTGGTACTAAGCTTGATAGATGATTTTGGGAGAAGTGGTTGATTTCTTGTTATTTCATTAATAGATCTCCTTGTTCAACTCATATTGATAAAACTCCTTATAAAGTGTGGATAGGTAGAAAGCCTTTTGTTTCACACTTAAGGGTCTTTGTTTGTGAGGATTTTGTTCATGTGCCTCAAGAGAAGTGTTCTAAATTGGATCCAAAAGCTCAGAAATGCATCTCCATTGGTTACAGTGAGAGCGTAAAAATTTATAAGCTTTGGAATCCTCTAACCCATTAAATGATATTTTCTATATGTGATTTTCAAGGAGTTTAGAGCTTACTTAGGAGAAGAACAACCTTGAAGGAGAAAGATAAGACATATATAGTGCACTTTGAGATATATATTAAGAAGTAGGAAGATGTACATGTGAAAGAACAATCAAATGGATCTGAGGATATAGAAGAAGAAGAGGGTTTAGAGAGTTCAGAGGATGTGCATGATGAGCACAAAAAAAAGAACAAGTAGATCCCATTACTCCTACCTTGAGGAGGTCCACAAGGAAACATAATCCAGTTGACATGTATAGCCCATAAGATTACCGTTGTGTATTTTATTTATTGAGTACTGATGATGAACCTAGATCTTTCAGAGAGGCTCTCTCTTCAGAGGAAAGTGAGTCTTGGTTGCATGCCATGTAGGAGGAGATGATGACTTTGGATAGTTGTGACACCTAGGATCTTGTTAGTTTTCCAAAGGAAGGAATCCCATTAGTTGCAAGTGGTTATTTAGAAATGAATTTGGAGAAGATTCTCAGTTAGAGTGATACAAGTCCAGATTGGTGGCTAAGGGCTACTCCCAAAGAGATGGAGTTGATTTTGGTGAAATTTTCTCTCCTATTGCTAAATTGACTTTCATTAAATTCCTATTATCTATTGCTGCTTCTTACATGATTTTGAGATAGAGAAAATGGATGTTAATAATGCTTTCTTGCATGGGGATCTTGAGGAGGAAATTTATATGAAACAACTTGATGGTTTTGTTGTGAAAGGAAAAGAACAATTAGTTTGCAGGTTGAAAAGATCTTTGTATGGTTTGAAATAGTCATCCAAGATGTGGTACTAGAAGTTTATTGATTTTGTATTGAAGTTGGGTTTTCTTAGGAGTAAGAAGGATCATTGTGTTTATACTAAGGTTATTTATGATCGGATTCAAATTATTGGACCTTGTATGTTGATGATATGTTATTTATTGGTAACAACAAGGTGATGATTAGTGAGCTCAAGACCTAAATTTTTTGGTACATTTGATATGGAATTGAGGGATATAAAATATATTCTTGGGATGGAGATCAGTGGAGATCAAGGTCACAAAAATATTTGGTTAATTCAGAGTAAGTATGTTGATACCATTTTACAGAGGTTTAATATGCATGACTATAAGATAGTTAGTATTCTATTTCTGATTGGTACTAAGTTGAGCTTAGGTATGTGTCCTGATTTTGATGATGATTTTAAGGATATTTTTAGGGTTCCTTATGCTAGTACCATTGGTAGTTTGATGTATGCAATGGTTTGCACTAGACCAGATATAACCCAAGTAGTGAGAGTTCTAAGTAGATTTATGTCTAACCTTGGTAAAGAGGATTATAATTTTGTTAAGAGGGTGTTTAGATATTTGTGTTCTACTTATGACTACTATTTATTTTATCATGGTATTGATGATGTGGTCAAGTCATTGAACATATAGGGTTTTATTGATCTAGATTGGGAAGGTGACTTGGATAGTTGAAGGTCCACTAGTGGCTATGTATTTACTTTGTTTGGAGGTGTAGTGACCTAGATGAGTAAGAGGAAATCTACAATAATTGTCCACCACCGAAGAAGAGTATATGGATTCTACACATGTATCTAAGGAGGCGATATGGTTATAAAGGCTTGGTAATGGTATTGGTTTTAATTTAATGATGATGAGGATTGGATGTGATAGTAAGAGTGCTATTTGTTTGACCAAAAATCCTATGTATCATGCTCATATTAAGCATGTTGATGTTCAATATCACTTTGTGTGAGAAATGGTTGAGAATGGTAAGGTATTGATTGAAAAGGTTGACACTTTGGATAATTTTAAAGATTATCTTACGAAGCCAATGACCACAAATAAGTTCTCTTGGTGGAGGAAGGCCATGGGCCTTGATCGTTGTACTTGATTTATTATTTATATCTCTTGGATGCAATTACAATGTATAATGTTAAGTGGGAGAATGTTAGGATAAGGAAAAATTAACCTTGTAATCCTATGTCATTCATGTGTATCCATGTTACTTGGAATGTGTTATAGGGGACATGAGAGAAAAACATTAGATTTTGGAAATGTTGTAATTATATTTTAAAGAGCTCAAATTTAATTTTAGTGGAGGTTACACATCAAGAATGGATAAAAGATCTTTCCTAGGTGTCTGTATTAAAATTTAGAAGGTCTTGGATGGGATTCCCAAGATTGGAGAAGAAAAGGTGCCCATTGGTGTTCCATTGGGGATAAAAAAGGTCATCAGAGCATCCGAAAAGTTAGAAGTTGGATAGGCTATGGGTTAGGTGCCTATGTTAGAACCTTGTAATTTCCATTTAATATTTTATTTTATCTTTTATGTCTAAGAAGGGGGCGTGGGTTTTTGCAGGTGGTTTTTTTACCTCTTGCTTTGTTTTACCATTTGTGGTTTTACCTCCCACAAGCTCTATAAATTGGAGCCATGAGATGGTAGTTTCATGTTGAGTTCTTGCAGGTAACAAAGTGTAGCTATCGGGTTGATCAAAGATCAATAGTGGAGTGTATTATTATGCACTCTCATTTGAATATTAATAATATAATTTCCCTCTTTTCTTCTGTGGAGTTTTTTCTTGAAAAGGTTTCTCCACATAAATATGGTCTCACATTTTAGTGTTTGATTTTATATTGTGATGTATGTTGCAATCACATTTAAATATGATTTGGTAATCTAATTTTTAGATCTCAATTCACTTGCATAAGTTCATATTGTAGTCTTCCTTCACCTTATTTTCAACATTTCCTTTTATAATTTGATAGATTAGGACTAATGCAGAGTTATCCAGTGTTGGGATAGACTAGTATTATTGCATCTAGTTTAGAAAGGAAGTCGACCTTCTCTAGAGATCTGACCTCATTTGCAAGGTCCCACACCTTGAGGTCGATTCCATTGTGTTGGAGTGCTAAACAATATGTTCAACATGGTGCAATTTCATGTGGCAACAAATACCATTTTCCTGCAACTCGAACCAATATCCTTAGCAAAAGTTTCTCCCTTTTCTTTTTTCCTCTCTTTTCTTTCTCCTTGTCATTCTCCTTTATCACTCACTAAAATCCTATTATTCGTCCCAATTTTTTTTCATGCCATCGAAAACTACCATTCTCCTCTCCTTTTAGGAGCAATGAAGGATTCCTTTTACTTTGCATACTACAATGTTAATGTTAAACTACCACTACATTCTCCACTTCATGGAGTTGAACAAAGTTCAATGAACTCTTCATTAATTACTAAGTAATCTTCATTAATTTCCATCCTTGATGATATCAACATAGTTATTATCCATCACACGCACATATATGCATATATATGTGGACTTCTAAACATTTATACATGCCTGATGTGAATGCATACATACATGAATGCATGCATGCATGCATGCATACATACATACATACATGCATGCATACATGCATACATGCATGTATGTATGCATACATACATACACACATGCATACATACATACACACATGCATACATAAATTTACATCTATGAATATTAACATTACTCAATCTAAACAATAACTGCTATATAATTATGTATACTTATATATACATATGATGTATGTATGTATAGAATCAAATTTATTATAATTAATTTCATTTCAATTGAGATAATCAATTTCTTAGATTAGAGTATATGAATATTTTATCATTTATATACTCATATCAATATATATATATATATATATATATATATATAGATCAAACAAGAGAAGATACTTTTCCTTACATGAAAAGAATATGCCAATTCCTCAAGCAACAACCACACTTACCATTTTCAAAATAGTATTCTAACAAAAATTAACACATAAGATGTATGATTTATAGAGGAGTAGTTTACACAATATTTTATGATCATGCAACTGAAAACAACCAAGTACACATCAATCAATCAACTCAGAACAAACACCCATATTCTTTGTCATCATAAATAAACAATATGTGTGTTCTCAATCTCATTATGACCTTGTTTTTTTTTGTTGAATATATATATATATATATATATATATATCTCTCTCTCTCTCTCAGGTGATGCTTTCCTTCCTCATTCGGGAGGGGACACAATTATCTCCTTCATCCATCTCATCAAACCAACAAGGTAGTTAGTTCGATGAAACATATCACTAAAACATAATATAAATACTTTATTAACATCACATGCTAGTAAATTTCACGTGCACATCAATTTTAAAAATAATATCATATTGATATAAAGATGAATCATCATCATATCATAATTTTTCATAAGAGAAGTTTTGACATCATATCAAAATGCAGAACAAAGTATAAAATAACTTAGAGGGCTAAAAAATGGGATGTGACAAGTTGTTCAATACTTGTCTAATTCTAAATACCATGAGTTGAAATGAGATTATGTGACCTAAAATGTGATAGGCTGCATTGGGATTCTCTTGCATTACATTCAATCCTTGTCCATTAGGTCTCACCACTTTCTCTCTATCCATCTAATCATGCTCCATTTTAACTATTGAGGTCCAAAAGGAAAGGTACATAGCTTGGTATAAACCAACTAGATCAAGATGTCTCTATTTTATTAGTTGAGTTTGTATGTGTGGCTTCCTATGTGAACTTACATCATAGACATGCTTGAATCAAATTTGGTCACTTGTTCTAGTGGAAGTGTCACTTTGGTGTGCCTTTTACTTTGTTTGCATTTGAGTATTTTAATGCCTTGAGGCTAATTCCACATGATGTCATTAATTCATATTATACCATAACATAATATCTAAAAGCTTTCTTTCTCCTTTAGCTTTCCTCATTATCTCCTTACAAGAATTGAGAACCATTTCAAGGGAACTACATGGGGTAATTATTGGCTCAATGGCTAAATGACTAAACACTCAGTAGAGATTTCCTTATACTATTTTCCCCCTAAAAAAATTGATCTCACCTTCGTTTTTTGTACTCATGGATTTCCTTGAGCCTTAACAAATCAAGGTTAGCATTTTAATTTGGGTTTTTATTTAGAAAAGCATACATGCTCGTGATTTACACATTGAAGGTTCTTATAATGTGGCCATTTTTGGTTGGTTGTAGGGATTAGTTAGACTATTAGTAAACAACTTGCTGCCCTTCTAGATGCCTTGATTTTGTTGTATAATGTTTTAAAAGCTAAAAAAAACATTTGCCACTTATTTATTGATGTTGTAGTGGTGGGAAATTACTTTATTCACTCAACCAACCACACAAAGTCTAATGCACTATTCTCCTTGGGGAATATTTATCTAATTTCTAGTGGCTCAATTACCAAATAACTAAATTAATGTTGAGTATCTCTTCCCAAATTTTGATCCCTAAGCATTAGATCTCACTCATTTCCCCAAGTTGCCTAATCATGCTTATTTTAACTCTCAAGATACAAAAGATAAGTACATGGGGGCTTGGGATAATCATATTAGGCCATGTGTGCCCATGCTATTGGCCAAGCACATAGACTTGGGTGTTCACATGAACCCTTAAGAATAGAGAACAATCCTATTTGGGCACATGTCTTTATGGTAATAACATTTTGGTATGACCCATCCTTTTATTGGTGCTAGGGTATTCTAAGTGCTTTGGGGTTATTTGAGTGTGGTGTGGCCCATTCTTATTGAATTATGATAAAATGAAAAAACCTATATAATACTCTTTTGGATTTCCCTCATGAGCACCAAGTTCCAACTCTAAGTTGTTTAAGACATTTTTAGAAGAACAATGTGGAGCATTCTTATTGGATCTAATGTAAAATTAGTAAATGAGCCCCACATGAATTTGTTAAGGCTATTTTCCCCTAATAATTTATATTCAATTAGATCAATTTATATTGTTGATCCTTGTAGCCACTAAGCACACAAGTATATGCTTGAAATTGCCAACTTGTTGATTATGAAGTGTCATGTCTTCATGTTAATGAGACACATAAGACTAAGCACACTGCCTCACATATTATACATTGTCTAAATATTTTAAATAGAGCCCAAGTGTATATCTCCTCAATGAACACTAATTGTTAAATTGCAACAAGATTGAATGACAAAATAAAATATCAATGTTAGATGTTGGGGGATAAAATGCAAGACAAATATGCTTGTTAGTTAATAGGGTTAGTTTGTTATTTAACTAATAGAAACATGACATGTCACTCAAGTATTAAGGTTTTACAAGGTTATGAGGAAAATTGAAAATGCTAAGATTTTTTTTTAAATAAATAGAATGATCTTATTAGATGTCAACACATTCCACTTAATATTAATAAGCCTTAGACATGTAGACACCATGTAATACTAAGATTATAATCCATCACCCCAAAAGATTAATTTATGATAAGATTGATTGGTGCAGGATTAGCAATAAAAGATAAATGATAATATTTTAAATAAAAAGTAGATATGCTCAATGTAACAATGCCATTTCAACATTACCATATGGCCTCTATTCCATCAATTACTATAAGAAAAGTGATCGGCTCAAGCATGCAACTTTCACACTATAGGGAGATAACTTAAGTTATTGAGTGTGGGTTGTAGCTAGTCAAGACAAGATAATAACAAAAAGTACAAATGCTAACATGTGGCAGGGTTTTAGGACTAAAACAAAGGTTTGAGGTCTTAACGTGCATGGTTTAGATTATTTTGGAGCACCATAGAAACTATGTAGAGAATTATGGATTTAAGCATAACACTAAGAACAAAGGGGGACCGTGGGGATTCATGAGCCAATATTTCACGATCTTAAGTCAATTATCAATGGGGCTTGTGAATAATTCTTAAAAAAAAGTAGGTTCAGATAATTCATAGTATCTATAAGGCATTGTCATATATAGAACAATGCAACCAAAAACAAAGTTGATCCCTCAAATGGATTATCAAATTTACTAAAGACCTTTATAACATCCAACACCAAACATGAATGACTACATTGTAACTCTTAGTTCAAAATTTGTTACGTTTTGAATTCCTTTAAACTATTTACAAGCAAGTTGATTATGCATGCACTGATACTAAAAGAATGTGCAATCAAAACTACACGTAAGAAATAATACACTGCTATTCTTATAATCCTCAGTGTAACATTTGAAACCTGATTTGTTTGTCATCAAATGTCGAAGCTAGTTGTTTTAAAAGTTTTTGGACATTTTACGTTTGCCCAATTCACTTAGGTTTATTTTTATGTTGGGTAATGATCCACTGGGCCTTTACATGCCGCCCCCTCTCCCGTTACTCTTTCTGTGTTTCTTTCTATGCTAGAAGACAGTATTTGATATGACATAGGCTGTAAACTATCAGTGCACAGTGTATATAATTGCTGTACTTAAAAAACTGACACTGAAAAAACAGTTCCTTCAATGTCCAATCCATGTCCATGTGTCCATGTGTCCGTTTTAAGTTTTATTATCCTCTGTGACACTGAAAAAACATAAAACTTTGGGATCCATCATATCAACCTAGATAGACAACAGTTGTTGGCCTTGCAATTGAATCTTTCCCAGCATTTAGTCAAACTCATGCTCTGATCCATTGAATGTAGCATGAAACCCTGTGCAACAAAAGTTATATCAGATTGCCTGATGTCATCTAGTTCTTGCAATAATATATCTGCACCAGCTTTGACAGTGAAAGGGAAAGTGACGAGACAAGTCTTAGAATATATACAATGAATATATATTTCATTCAAGTGCATATATCCTCCTGCACATGCTTTGTGGGGTATGGTGTGCTCTGGTTCCCTGAATCGAAACCCAAGACATGTCTGCTTAAACTAGTTTCACATTACATAAACATCAAGTCGAACATTTGAATTAATTTGCCTATTCAAAAGAATTCCACTCACATGAATGCGAGAACAAGTATAATTTTATCTTTTCAACAGATAAATGCTTGGTCTGGACGAATTCCACCTGGTCATCACTTATTATTGTCCTTGTCTAGTTTGTTTCCTGTACCAGATATATATTTAATGATCATATAAGTTCTATTTTATTTGATATACTGGAGATTTTCATAAAATGTTAACCATATGAAATACAAAGAGATTTACTACATAGGGACCAATAATTAGAATTTTACAAAGCAGAATGCATAGGATTTAGACAACGAAACACTTCTGTAGCTGAAGCTGATATTATATTAACAGGTACAATCACACACAAGACATAACAAGCCATTGCAGTGACATTTCACATCACACACAACACAAGGTATTGACAAAACTTAAAAGACATCATTGTTGCTCCAAGCAAGGTGGCACAAGTGGAATACTTATAAATTGTGTAATGAAATCACCACAATGAACCTACAAGAGAGTGGAACTACATCATGACAATGAACAGGTCCTAGTCCACAAATGCATTCTCTTATGAACACAACACAAGGATAGGATAAATGAAACATCTACCTCAAATTTGTGAGGATTAAGGTGCCATCTACCTTGCAAATCCCATGTCATATTGTATGGTTCCAACATCCTTAGAAAGTGCTCCTAGGCACTTAGGATGTACTAGATAAACAATTTATAATATTTTATTCTCACCATTGTTTGTAATACATTCATAAGGGATGAAGGGTTCCACTAACAGTGGTAAAGGTGACTTGTGCACATAAATATTTAATTGATTCTTCTCAAATGTGGATGCCTAGAATGGGATGATAACAGATAAGTGAAGAGAACAAAAAGGTGACTATTGGGCTTCTCCAAGTTGGCATTTGGAAAGAGGCAATAGGTGTCTCTTGATATTCCTTCAGTTGTGGAATTTCATGTGATGTTTCATTTCCAAGTTTGGGCACCTAAGTTGAAGGGAAAGTTTTTGAAGCCAAAACCTATGTCTTTACACATTCCTAGGAAGAAAATCAAAGGATGAGATGTTTGGAATGAAGATTCATCTTTGGAAGCCAAGTTTGGTGCATTAAACCTCTTTACAACTCTATAAACTTAACTCCTTGGATGTGGAAAATATGGTGTGGAATAATTATATTGCAAGTACAAGAACCAAAGTAAGAACATGTTGGAGCACAAATAGGTTGTTCATAGGTACACAAGTACTTCCATATTGGAGGAAAATAAGAGAATGGAGTGTGTGACAAATTGTAATCTTGTTTTAAAGATAATGCATACTTGGCCTCTCTTCTTGGTGGAGTTTCTTCCTGCAAGGGTTTCTCCATGTAAATCTTGTGTCATGTGATGCTTTTATGTTTCTAATTTGTGCCTCTTTTTTGCTATTTTATGATGATGTTATTTTTTATTTATTGTTGTTATAAGTTCTCATAAGGTGGTGTTGTTAATCATGTTATGTTGACTAATTTTTAGCATCATAAAGAAGATGTATCTAATCATGGTAATTCCACATTACATTTACTTACAAATTTTAGATTTTCATATTGTAGTAGTCCAATCTTGGCATCTCACCAATTGATGTTAAAACTTGAGAGCAAAGCTTTAATGTTAATTCATTGGATAGATATTGGAAATTTCTCAAAAAAATCCACTTCCTAAATACACTCAATGGCACTCATAACACCAATTTGGAAACTTAAATGCAAGAGGTGGGATGACAAGGGATATCATATCTTGACTAGTCAAAATGACCATTGGTTTCCTACATGCATGACACACTTACCAATGAAAAAGTGGAAAATATCTCAATCAAGGATACCTAACACAAGGGAAAACAATCACAAGAGGTTGCTCCATTGAAAGGTTCAAGCCCTCCATCATTGAGAATGAAAATGGGTTATTTTGTGCAAAGGTATGCTTCCCAATGCAAAATATAGAATAAATTCTACTTTATGATACTTGTCAACAAAGTAATTATATGGGAAGACTCACAAGACCAAGGGGGATAAATTTTCTATACAATTTTTCCCTAAGAAATGGTTGGAAATACCTATTGTCCAAGGATCTAAAGGACTATAGTGTGCTAGAGGACTACAATGTCCAAGAAGGACATTAGCACCTAGGAAGGACATTGTCATGCCATTATTCAAGTGTACACTTTTGATGCTAAAAGTTTGGTTCTAGTGCCCGTGTCTTATTTTAGTGTTGGAGTCCCACTCTAGTATTGGAGTCCTATTTTTGGGTTGTAGTCCTTTGTTGGCTCAATAGTCCTAAAAAGATACTAAACAAATGACCATTTTAAGGTTTGATACTTAGGGACAATTCCTTAGATTCACATAAAAAGATAAAAATGATTCAATATAAATCATACTCCAAAAATACCCACAATGATTGGAAGATCAAGGCGGAAAATCACATTCGATCTTCAAAACTTGAGCAATTGGAAGAGACACTTCTCAAAGTTTGGAAGGTCTTAAAATGAATCTAATTTTTTTTCAAGGACATAAGGGATGGAGGTTAATGTTCCCAACATACCCCATTCACTCTCCCTTCATAAGGAGAACCAAAATGACATGACAACATGACCCTACAATAGGTTGACATACACAAAATCAAGGGTAGATAAATAGATCTATCTACCATTTTAATGAGATTATAATTAAATATTTTCTAACATATTATGTCCCTTTTAGTCCCAATTCAAATATTCTCTAAGTTCATTTTACCATCATATCAAATAATAATTAAAAGCATATGAATTATATGTGCATTTGACACCAACACCAATACACAATACAATCAATGATAACTCTATCAACACATATGTGGGTGGTTTATAATCCATCTAATAAGAGGTTCCAATATAAATTATACAATTAATATATGAGAACCCAAATATCCCAAATTATATATTTATAACATTATTATAAATAAAAAATCAATTAGGATATGAAGATTTTTCCAAATTGTGCATGATCATAGTCATGTGGAAACAACAAACCCACTCACACAAAACAAGGGAGTATGACTTACACACATGCCAAACACTTTGAATACAACACAAGTATGAACTCATATAATCAAGGTCTCAACCAAAGAAAATATACATGGCTAGATATAGTTTTCACATTAGATACAAAATCTAATGGAAAGGACAAGAATCCTAGAGGTAAGACAAGAAGTGTCATTGTAGTAGCTCGAAGTGATGGATGAGTGGAGATTGAGTATGTATCCCACTCACAAGGCAAGGGCACCCAACTGACATATTTTCTAGCAACTCTTGAAGTGTAGCATGTCCTTCACACTCACACTGAGTCTTTACAAGTGCTTCAGGTATGTTGCAAAAGTAACATCTTAGTTCATTTTATTTACCCTATAAATTTTAGTTATCACTTAATTAATAACTCTACCCATCTTATCCCCATGGATCACTTTGAATCTTGATTAATTAATAAATATCTACCCAATTTGTCCCCATAGATCACTTTAGATTTTGAAAAAAATTCAGATCCACTCTTTCCCTACATCCTATCCCTCAAATCCTAGGTTTATCATCCTAAATCATTATTTGAATATGCCACAAACATCAATATATGACACAAAAATCAATGCAACAAAAATCAAGTAACATTTTTGGACATAGTCTTAAAAGATTCTAAATGGAAAAATGTTGAGGGGCCATGTTTTCTCCCATTCTAATCCATTCACATTCATTCCCAATTTAAAATTTTCTAAATAATTTTTTCAATGCAAAACCATGAAATTCCCATTTAATGAACCCCATTTTTTAAACAAGTTTTTATTTAATTTTTTTTTTCAAAATCAAAGAAATACCCTTTTATCCAAACATGAACAACAACATTTTTTTCAAATAAAATTTGACATTTTAAAAATTCTTAATTTTGTTATTATAATCAAGATTTTAAAATGAACATATTCAAATTTTAAAATAATTAATTAAACATAATATATATTCAATAAATTAAATCTACATGTGGAGCCATAAGTAGCCACTAGAGTGGTCATGACAAAGTATAAACTGAAAACCTTTAAAATTAAGTAAATGAAGATAAATACCTTCACTTCTTGAAGCTTAATACCAATTTCATATAATTCAACCAAATTTGGAGAATCGATCCACATGCAATGCAATCATACCAACAATAGCCTCATTTTCAATCAAAATCCCCACCAAATCAATCCCTCCAAACAAGCTATTTCAATCCTTTTCCTCTTTTTTTTTTGAAGAGAGGGTTTCAGAGAGTGCTTTTGCAAAATGAGAGAAAAGAATTGAAAATGCAAGCCCTTTTTCTTTTATCTTTTTTATCTTTTTTGATTTTCATTTTCATTTTCATCAAATAATATTTATCTATTAAATTAAATGTTTAAGTCATTTCATCATTTTTAAGAATAATGAATAATTTAATTCAACTTCTAAGCAATGAAATATTTTAATCAATTAAAATAATTTGAATATAATTTTACAATGCAATTAACTAGCAATTTCTCTTTTTCTTTTTCAAAATTTTGATTCTTCAAATGCATCATACATCATTAAAATATGATTTGTCCATTCAAATATAATTGAATGTAATGAGGGTATAAATAATCAAACCAAAATCATGCATATGCAATTTAACACATAACACATGCAGACTTTGGAATCACCCCTGATTTAGATTTAAATTCACACAAGATCTCACAAGAGGCATCTCACACTTGATTCAAGAGTACAATAAGTACAAATAGTCAAGCCCAATACAACATATCCAATATAATCATCATTAAGGAAATAACCTAACCTTGTATGCTTAGGTGGGAAATAATCTTGTACCTATACACTCAAGTCTCATGTCAAGGATACTTACACTAGATACATAATAGCCATAGCAATGCATAATCATGTAATGAGATACAATGACACATAAGATTATATAATCACCACATTGAAAATAACTCAATATCAATGTATATAATCCAAACATAAAATGAGATAATTGACAATTATTTAGAATACCAACACAATATTAATAACATCTATCTATGAACATATATATCTACAAAGATAAAGCAAACTATAAACACTATCAACTCTAAACATAAGTATATCAAATGGCTCTAGGAAAATTTACTGCCAACAATTCATGATGGAATATTCACTGCCAACAATTCACCGCGGGAAAATTCATTGCCATGAAAAATTCACCTCAAGTAAAATTCACCAGAAAATGAACTGCATTAACATTTTTTAATACATATTTTAAAAAAATTGAAAAAATATTAATGCGATTAATTTTCCCCTGCGGTGAATTGCTGGTGGTAAATTTTACTTGTGAAGAATTTGTCATGGCGATGAATTTTCCCACGATGAATTGTTGGCAGTGTTGCTGATGGTGAATTTTCCGTATGCCATATCAAATACAATACATAATATACAATTAGAATACATATGTCAATAAAAATCACATAAAAAAATGCCTCAATAACAAAAAAAGAAAAGAAAGAAGATATAAACAATTATCAATCACAAAGCTAAATCCACAAACATTAGACATAAACATTAGAGGCATTACAATTTGACCCATAAGAACATGAAAAGTTGCTCATTTCTTAAAGCTTTACAAGACCATGATGAAGAATGGAAATGCCAAGGTTCTACTTAAATAAATACAATGATCCCATTGGATGTCTATACATTCCACTTCAGACTAATGATCTTCACACCTCTCGACACCATGTAATACCAAGGCTATGCATTGAATTGTCTTGTCAAAAAAAGAAAAGAAAGAAAAGATATAAACAATTATCAATCACAAAGCTAAATCCACAAATATTAGACACAAACATTAGAGGCATTACAATTTTCCCCATAAGAACATGAAAGGTTGCTCATATCTTAAAGCTTTACAAGACCATGATGAAGAATGGAAATGTCAAGGTTCTACTTAAATAAATACAATGATCCCACTGGATGTCTATACATTCCACTTCAAACTAATGATCTTCACACCTCTTGACACCATGTAATACCATCTCCAAACCTCTCCATGGTGATGTGATCTTAATGGTGGAGGACAGACCTTGGACGCAGTTGCTGGACTATGAGGGCCTCCCCTTTTGGTGCAGGAGGTGTTTCTCCACTGGTCATTTGGCCTCTGGTTGCCTTGTTGCTCGCCGCAAGGGCGCTGCTACTTGGTGGAAGAATGCTCTCTTGGACCATCTCACTGTTGGCTCTCCCTTTTCGGATGATTCCTTCGAGGAGGGTGACCCTCCCTTAGCTGTTTCTCCCAAGGAGTTTGAGTCTTTCTAGGCTATCCCTGCCGTGGAACCTTTGTTGCTTCGATCTACTATCGCTATTCAGGCAGAACCTGCCCGTCCCTCGTTGAATGACTCTGCTGGTCCTTTGATAGCTCATACATCTCCTCTTCTTCATTGTCGGCTCCCTCGCTGCGTGGCGGCTCCTTGCCTAGGGTGGTTGTTGAGGATCTGCTCCTCTCGCCTCGCTCGGTGGATTTCAATTCTGAGTCTTCCTGGTCTGTTGTGCAGAAAAAGAAGAAGGGACTCCCCTTATCCGTCGTTTCTATGCGGCCTCGGGTTAAGGGAGTCAGATTAGTCTCCTCAGGTTCTAGGGTTGTCTAGTCCTTGTTTGCTGTTCTACAGTTGTTTGTTAGTTGTTTCTATATGTGGCCTGTTTGGCCTGTTTTGCCGGGCCCTAGTGGCTCCTGTTTGTTCTTCTCCTAATTCATGTTTTGGTTTGAATTAGCTTCTTTTTGACCCTGTGGGCTCTCTGTGTGAAGGGTACAACACCCTGTAAATGCTGCTTATTTAATCAAAAACAATGAAATTGGATGGTGCAGTATTAACAAAAATAAAAATCAATGCTAGTAGTTTAAATTCAAGGAGGATATGCTCAAACATATAACATCATTTCACTTTCGTCACACTACTATAGTTGAATAGTAAAAGAAAAGCGGCCAATTCAATCGTTAGTTACAAGGTCATGGAAACAGTTATCACTAACTTTAACCCTATAGAGACACAAGACAAGTCATTGAGCATGGGTTGCAGCCAGCCAACACAAGATCATAACATACAGTGTAGGTCCTATGAATATAAAAACAAAAATTTGAGGCCATATTGCACATGGTTTACAATTTTGGAGCACCATGGACACCTTACAGGGCATAACCAACGATTAAAAATGACAGAGAACAAAGTGGAACCATAGGGATCTGTAAGCCAATATTCTAGGTTGATTTTTAATGGGGCTCATGAACAATTCTCAAAAAGGGCGGGTTTAGTTATAATCCTCCATCTTAACATCTGAAACTTGGTTTGTTTTTCATCAAATTTCGAAGCTTTTTGTTTTAAAACTTTTGGATACTTTATCTAGCTGTTACTCTTTGTTTGTACAAAAGATTTCTTCTGTGCTGAAGACAATATTTGACATGACATAGGCTGTAGGCTATCAGTGTACACTGTGTATAGAACTGCTGTACCTAAAAACTGTGACTGAAAAACAGTTCCTTCAATGTTCAATCCATTATCCAGACAAGTTTTGACAAACATGGTGCTTCTCAAAACATATAATTCTAAATGAAATTGGAATCCATCATATCAACTCAGATACACAACAGATGTTGGGTTCTAACTGCGCTTCTCCCGACATTTAGTCCATCTCATGTGCTTACATGCTCTGATCCATTGAATGTACCATCAAACTCTGCAACAAAAGTTACATCAGATTGCCTGATGTCATGTAGCTCTTACAATAATACATCTGCACCAACTTTCACAGTTAAAAAGGAAAGTGATAAAACAAGTCTTATAAGAGATACAGATGCAATAATGTATCTGCATATACCCTCTGCTCATGTTTTGTCGTGTACGTTGTCTGGTTCCATGAATTGAAATCCATGACATCTTGTCAAAAAATATCTTCAGGTATATTTTGAATTAATTTGCCTATTCAAAATAATTCTACTCACACGAATGTGATAACAATTATAATTTTATGTTTTCAAACAGATAATATATATATCTGTTACAGATCCCACCTGATTACCACTTATTCTTGATCTGTCTAGATTGTTTTCTATATCCCCTATAAATATATATATATATTCTTATATTATAGTTTATTGGATTTACAGGAGATTTTAATAAAATGGTAGTGGAGTTGGTTTGGGCCATGGGTTTGCTTCCTATTGGTTTCAGGTTCGACTCTGCTCCCGGGTTTACCCGGTTGGGACTGGCTTGCCGACTGTTGGGTCCCCGTAGGGGATTAGTCTTGCCCCCACTCGTGGAAGGTACCCAAGATACGGACTGCTGGTCTGCTAGGCTAGGTCACGGGGATACCCCTATCATTAACAAAAAAAAAAAAAAGCATTTAACTTTTTAAAATGAAAATTTTCTACTATATTTCTCTATTTTTAATAATAAATTTGTTTTTAAAGTTAAAAACTTAATAATTAAGAAAACAACAGTTTAACACTACCATCTAAAGAAAAACAAAGATAACATTGCTTACCATTTGGGCAACAAACATGACAAGACAATAATTCCTAAAGAAAATCTTCGATTAATTTCCAATTTTCAAGATGTTGAACATTCATCAAATATAATAAGTTACTTTCTCTTGTTAACTAGTTTTTAAAAATAGTTGGGGGGTTTTTCAAATGTTAATGAAAACCCATACATGGAAAATATGTTGCAATGAGAAATCATTTATAAGGGAAGCACTACTAGAAACCTCTAGGCCTATATTAATGATTTATAGGCATCTGTATTTATATGTTTATTGGCTCAACTTTCTACATTTAAAATAAAAAATAAAAAATGTATAGTGTACTTTAAAATACTTTTGGGCTTAAGTCATCAATATTAATTATAATTTTAGATTTCTCTAGTTAACAATATTTTTTTATGTGTGAGAGGAAATCTTCACTTTTCAAATATCCAAATTTAACTGGTTTCCTTTGTATTTGGATGCTAATTATCTTTGTGTTAGAATTTTTGGAAGACCTATTTGAGACATGTATACTTGTTCATGGAATTTCATGGAAGTTAAGAGTCATAATTTTATGAGGTTGCTTGAGATGGTAGGCCACATACATGTTGTTCACTCAAATTTCTTGTGCAATTTCATTTTTTCATTTCATGCCATTTGATTAGAGTTCCCATGTGTAAGGGCATTCTCTTTGAGGAGAATCTTAAATGCTTACTTTGATTGTAGTATTAGACTGATGTTTGAATCTTGAGACAAAGAGTTTTTTCTTATCAATAGATCACTAAGTTGAGGCATCTAATATATCTTGTAGATAGATCACCAATTTTGACAAAATTGTAAGGAGTTTATAAATAGATCATCAAACCTGAGGTATACATCACATTTATGAAGTAAAAAAGTTGAAAAGGTAGACCAAATAAACTACTAATTATAAGGAAATTTGTGAAAGGTAGTAAGTGAGATTAAGAAAGGAGGTCATTGTTTGGATAGAACATTAATAGTGAGGCAATTTGATAGTGGTGTATATAAAATAAGTATGAGAGGTTAGATCTAAGAAGAGTGGTAAGAAAGGTGGATAGATAGAGAAGTAAACTATCAAAAAATTTCAGTGAATGTAAAAGGTGATTTTGGATAGAACACTAAAATTGAGGTAATTTGTAAGTAAGTATTTTTTATTTGATTATGAAGATGAAGGGAATAAATGTGAGTACTAGAGTTAGGGTTGCTAGTTTATGATGAAAAGATCATTAGAAAATAAATTATAAATGCTAGAATTGATGATAAAATACATGTAGCAAGTAGATTTGATAGATTGCAAAAAGGTAAACAAAGAAAGCCAATTTTGGATGTGAGCAAGAGTGAAGAAGAAATGATACAAATCAAAAGAAAGAAATCTATAAGTGTAAAGTGTAGTAATGCCAATAAATATGAGGGATGTGTGGTGAGAGATCTAATGGTAGGCTATATTGAAGACATATTTCCAATGAAGATTTAGAAGAATGTCGAACCCAAAGATGATCAAGAAGTTGAAGTTAGTGATGTTGTAGATAAGGTAGAAATAATGTTAAATATGAGAAAAAATATTTTAAATAGAAGGA
>VDFB02104892.1:0-41485 GCA_007258455.2 Sequoia sempervirens | reverse complement strand
AATGTGGTCTCATAGAATGCCATGACAAGCAAATGCAATTGGGAGCTGCTCCTAGTTATTAGTTATGCAATGTGAAGTAATTGCATAACTGCTTAGGTTGACTTTGTAAAAACTATATTGTAATTGAAATTTTGTCATCTATCAACATGTAGTTATTATTTATGCAATGTGAAGCAATGCTTTGAGTTTGAAATATGTGCAATGCAATGTAATCAATGATATGAATATAAACTACAAAAATCTATTTTTTAAAATTTATTAGTTAAACTCTTTATTTTATTTGCTCTCTATATCTCTATGGTATGGAAATTCCTTTAAGTTTTTTTATAAAAAATTTTATCTCTTGTTCTACTTTTTTTTACCTTTTTTTTAAAATCTGATTTTTTTCCCATTTTTTCTAGACTTTTTCCCAATTTTTTCAAAAAATCTTATACTTTTGGTTTGTCGATTTTTTTCCCAAAATATTTTTGCTGCTATGGTATAAACACATATCTTTTTGTAATATCAAGGATACTTTTTGAAACTTCCATGCATTTCTAATCTAAAAGGAAAAGTCTTTTGACTAATTTGTATGCAACCATGCTTTTGACATTGTCAAAAAGAGCAAATATGGACACCATCAATAAAAAAGATTTGTATTAACCAAATAGCCATTACGCATACATCAATATATGTTGATGTAAGTATAAAATATAGTTACAAAATAGCCATATAGGCTTACGAGAATGTCATATAGGCATACAATATCAAATATATCCAATACAAGATATGTACAAAATTGCCATGTCTAGGCATACAATAAAGGGCTCTAGAATCAAAATTCATTTCTCGCCATGCTCTAGAAATAAATTATTTCCCTTTGTTTGGCGATTCGATGGTGATAAGTCCGTCACTCATTTTTGTTGTGCTCGAGGAGTGCTCCTATTGCTCCTCCTATGGTTTAGCTCCTAGTGAAGTTTTAACTATTACAATAAGAAGTAAAGACATTAATATATAGAAATTACATTATAAAAAATGATATATTTAACAAAATAATCACTTACGGCCATCTCATGATCATTCTCCATGATGGAAATATTTGCATGTCGATGCTCAGGCGTGCTCAAGCCCTGTATAAACCATCCAAATAGGAATAAATTGTGAATCAATAATGGTTTGATTTTTCACTAGAACTAACATCTATAACAACGAATTCAAATTGAAATTTAGTAATTTGTCTCATACCTCCTCTATCAGAGCCATCGAGGATTGTATAGCAGATGAAACACTGATATCCATTGCCCTTGTAACATTTGGAGGTGTTTCCACAACCAACATCTAAAAATAAAACAACAAATTATTCAATCACAGAAAAGACAATAGCAATCCATGTCATGACTTATAATGTATGAGATCTAATGAACAAAATTTTGAGTACAAGTATTAAACTATATATTTTTGGTAGGCCTTGGCAGTTTGATAGGAAGACCAAGCATGATGGGGAGAAGAACACATACTCCATTGTGAAGGATGGGAAGACTTACAACCTTTCACCTCTCCTAGAAGAAGACAAGGAAAAGCATGAAGGGCCTAGTGTTTTGATGGTGGGTGAGAAGGAGTTCATGAAGACCTTGAAGGAAGGAGGAGGAAGAGGATTCTTCCCCATTATGAAGCCAAAGTGAATCGATCTTCCCACAAAGAAGAAGGAAGATGCACCAAAGGAAGTCCAAGAGTTGTTGGAAAGGTACAAGGACATAACGGTGAATGAATTACCTAGTTCCCTACCTCCCATTAGGGATATAAGCCACCATATTGATCTGATTCCAGGGGATACATTGCCCAATAAGGCTACATACAAGATGACACCTACTCAAAATGAGGAGATTGCAAGACAAGTGCAAGAGTTGATGGATAAAGGGCTAGTGAGGAAGAGTTTGAGCCCATGTGTTGTTCCTACTATCCTAGCACCAAGGAAGGATGGGAATTGGAGGATTTGCATGGATTCAAGAGCCATTAATAGGATCACAATCAGATATAGGTTCCCAATGCAAAGAATGGAGGACCTCATGGATTGTCTATCAAGAGCATCTTTCTTTTCCAAGATTGATCTAAAGAGCGGGTACCATCAGATAAGAATCAGAGAGGGGGATGAATGGAAGAAAACTTTTAAGACTAATGAAGGGCTCTATGAGTGGTTGGTGATACCCTTTGGGTTACAAATTCTCCTAGTACATTTATGCGCCTTATGAATGAGGTATTGAGACCTTTCATTGGAAAGTTTTTTGTAGTTTATTTAGATGACATCCTTGTGTTTAGCAGGTCTAAAGAAGAACATTTGAAGCACCTTCACATGGTACTAAGGAGGTTACAAGAGGAGAAGTTGCTTATCAACATGGAAAAGTGTGAATTCATGAAGGAATAACTAGTCTACCTTGGTTTTGTCATCTCCAAGGGAAGTTTGAAGATGGATCCTTCAAAGGTGGATGCTATTCTTACTTGGCCAACACCAAAATCCATGGGAGATGTGAGAAGCTTCCATGGACTTGCAAGATTTTATAGAAAGTTCATCAGGAACTTTAGCCAAATTTGTGCACCAATCTTGGACACCATCAAAGGAGGTAACAAAGGTAAGTTTTCTTGGACCAATGAGGCTGATAAAGGGTTTGAATATCTAAAAATGAGAGTAGCACAATAGCCTTAACTTGTGCTCCCTGATTTTGATAAAGTTTTTACCATTGAGTGTGATGCTAGCAATCAAGCAATAGGGGTTGTTTTGAGCGAAGAAGGAAGACTGGTTGCATTTTTCAGTGAGAGGTTGAATGAAGCAAAGAGGAAGTATTCTTCCTATGATTTGGAATTGTATGCTATGGTCCAAGCCCTCAAAAAGTGGAGGCACTACTTGTTACCTAAATAATTTGTTGTTTATACTGATAATCATGCCTTGAGGTTTTTGAATGCACAGGACAAACTCAATCATAGGCACATGAAGTGGGTAGAGTCTTTGCAAGCCTATACTTTCACAATAAAGCATAAGAAGGGCCAAGCAAATAAGGTGGCAGATGCTCTCAATAGAAGGGTACTTGTAGTGCAATAGATCCAACTCCAAAGCATGGGGGTTGAAGCATTGAAGGATATGTATCATGAAGATTGAGATTTCAAGGAGGTATACAATGTTTGTGAGCAGCATTTGAATTCTTTTCATGGTGAATTCTCTGACTTTTTATTACATAATGGTTTTCTCTTCAAAGGAATCCAATTGTGTGTGCGTAAATTCTCAATGAGGGACAATATCATAAAGGCGAAACATAGTGGGAGTCTTGGAGGTCACTTTGGCCTTAACAAGACCTTGGAACAAGTTAGGAGATTTTACTATTGGCCAAAGTTGTAGGTGGATTTGAGAAGGTATGTGGAAGGCTGCACAATATGTCAAAGGGCAAAGGAAACTTCATCAAATGCAAGACTCTATCAGCCACTGCCCATTCCCAATAGGCTTTGGGAGTGTGTAAGTATGGACTTTGTCTTGGGGTTGCCTAGAACCCAAAGAGTTTTTGATAGTATCTTTGTGGTAGTTGATAGATTTAGTAAGATGGCACATTTTCTTCCTTGCAAAGGCACCAATGATGCATCTCATATAGTAGGTCTCTTCTTTAAGGAGGTTGTTAGGATACATGGACTACCTTTAAGCATTGTTTCTTACAGGGATTCTAAATTCATTGGTCACTTTTGGAGGACCTTGTGGAAGAAACTCAAGGAAAAAATTTGTCCTTTAGTTTAGCATACCATCCACAAACGGATGGAAAAATTGAAGTGGTGAATAGATCATTGGGAAACCTCTTAAGATTCCTTACCAAGGAGCATGGACAAGCTTGGGATCTGATTTTACCTCAGGCTAAATTTGCATATAATGACTTCATGAATAGGAGCATTGGTAGAAGCCCTTTTGAAGTAGTCTATGGCATGCACCCTAGAGGGGTCTATGAACTAAGAGATCTACAAGGAGTTTCTAAGAGAAGTTGTCAAGGTGAGGACTTTCTTGTTACAATCAGGGATATTCATCAACAAGTGAAGGAAACCCTTCAAAAGAATGTTGAGAAGTATAAGGAAAAGGTAGATTTAAAGAAGAGGAATGTCCAATTCAAGGTTGGAGACTTCGTGATGGCACACTTGAAGAAGGAGAGACTTCCAAAAGGAAAGTATACCAAACTCATGATGAAGAAGATAGGACCTTGCAAGGTGGTCCACAAGTTTGGCCAAAATGCTTATGAAATAGAGCTACCTCCTGGGGTGGCAATCTCTCCTATCTTCAACATTTCTGACTTGTATCCTTTCAAAGCTTATGTGAATGCAGGTGATGGAGCAGGTACAATAGCAATGGAGGATGAAGATTGGGTGAAGGAACCACCCCCCAACCAACCTATGACTCTTGAATGCATCCTAGACACCAAGGAGACAAAGAAGACTAGAAGGAAGGTTTACAAGGAATACATGGTCAAATGGAAAGGTCTACCTAAAGAGGATGCAACATGGATGTTAGAAAATGATATTAAACAACATGGAACTATTGTAGAAGACCTGATCTCAAAGAGGACTTGAGATCTTTTTCTTGCTTGGGAGTATGGTGTAGGAGCACCCATGGGTCTAAGGGACCTAGAATAATTTGTCATGTTTTGTTTCTTGGTTTATGGATGGAATAAGGTCTTATGGACCATTTCAATTCTTTTTAGTAGTTCTTTTATGTTTTTGGTTGAGTTTTTGGTCTTGGTGACCAACTTCTTTGTACAACAAGGTCTCCATCCTCCTTTGTAAGTCTAGTGCATCCTGGAAAAATAAGGAAAAAGGATGCCTTGTTGTATCTAGACACCTTAGGGGAGTCACCTTACTATTTTACAAGGTTTTAAATTCCTTTGACACATTTTGGAAGGCTCTTTGTGGTCGAGTTGGTAGAAGTTGCTCGCATTGCCTTAACTAGGCAATTAGAAGTCAAAGCATGAGATTAGTTGTTTTCCAACGTCTCTCTTTTCAAAAGACAGTTGCAAGAAGTTTGAGGGAGTTTTTAAGACTTCAAATATGCCTCTCTTGGTTGAGGCAATGTTTATGTTGATGTTTTGAAGAAGTTTCAATAAGAAGTTTGTTGTTTTTCCTATGTTTTTCTGAAGAATTTGTTGATCCCGTACTTGGTACGGACTGTATATTCACTTCCATTCTCCAAGCCCATAATGGTTGGATAGGTAATTGAATAAGCTTTCCTTTAGTTTTGGAGTGGTGAGATTTCATTAAGTATCAAGGGAGATATTCCAATTTCTCTATCGGGTGGTCTAAAAACCCTTAAAATCAGGGTTTTGGGTGAAAATGTATATTTCTTCCATTCCCACGTTGTAAAATTGCTAAATCTCAGTGGGATGGAAGATATAAGGCTGTACTATCATGTCCTCAATTTTTTGGAGAACGGAAGCCTCATTGTTGGAAGTTGTGCATGAATTTTGGCTTGACATCTCTATGTGGCAAGCATAATTGACAAGCAAAAAAAATGAGTTTTTGCTTGATTTTGAAGAATATGTTTAAGAGGAACTTAGGAATGGTGGAAATAGGTGTGGAGAACCTGTAGGAGTCTAAATTTTCACTTTGGGGTGAAGGGGAGAGCCTAGATAGTCAAGACCTAGGTGTAGGTCTGTGAATTAGGCCTTTTGGAGCAGCGGTAGAAAGGGCCATTGTGAGTGATGTTTTGATAGTCAAGAGGAAGGGTTTTGGAACCTTGTAGGAGTCCATCTTAGGGGTCTGAATCCATAGGTTTGGTGTCTTAACAGTCTTGTGTTTTTTATTCTGACTGTCCTACCGGGCAAGGGCTGCAAGCCTTAAGAGAGAGTGAGGTCTAAGTCACCATAGTGATGGGTGTTTGTTGTAACCTAAATGCTAGAGGGTTGTTAAACCTTGTTTTGACTTAATGAGACATGATCCAAAAAATTTCAAGCTTTGTGAGTGGTCTGAGTTGTGAACCCTAGGTGTGTGGGGTTGATCTCTTAAAGAATAGTGGAGTTCAGGACTCCTCATAAGAGTATTTGAGAGAAGCATTCAGTGGAGTGACTTTGCCATTTGTGATTGTGAGTTTTCCTTCCTTTCCACTCTGCATCATTTCTAAAGCTTATGCATGCTATTTCCATGGTGTTTGTGGTGGTGGCAGGAGTATTTAAGGTTTGTAAGTACCTTATGCAATAAACCCTCCTTTGTAGGGCTTGATTTGTGCATAGAATAAGCTTAGTCAATAAATAGGATGTGAGTAATGTCTTGGAAGTCAGATGAAATGATTGAGGTGTAAATGGTTGATTGTAGTATCTTGGTCTTGAGGAACTAGTTGGTAAAAGTGAAAATTTGGTGATTTGTTTAAGGAATTGAAAGATTCAGAGCTCTTTATCGGGTTTTTGCTTTGAATTCAGATAAATTGATGATGACAAAGGTGTGTTAGGATCTGATGGATATAGGTTGTTACATGAAAGATTGGTTTTTGGTTATTTTTCCTAGGTAAAACAAATTGAGTGGAAGGGTGCCTTGGTGAATGATGAAAGAGTGGATTGTTTAGTGACTCTAATTAGGTTTCTTGTGCATGGATCAGTCATTTTTGCTAATAAATAAGATGTTTAAAGCTTGAGGATGATAAGAAGTATTGAAATGAGTTGGCTTGTTGTTTCCTTGTGGTTTGCAAATGAAACAATGTGATTTTTGATGAAAAGAGAAAGAAGTTTTTGTTGCTTATTCAATTTGATCTTCTCCCGATTCAATTGGGTCAGATGTTGGTGCAGGAGCACCTAGGTCATCAAATACTTTTCAATTTTGCAAAAGGGATGAGTGTTCAAATTTGTATTGATTCAATCACAAAAGGTCATGGAAAAATGATGTAAAGCATGTTCAAGGTCATATGAGGTCTTATTTGAATGTATTTAAGGTTATGGGTAAGTTCTAGGTGGTCAAAGAGGGAAAATATAAACAATGCAATAATGTAATATTGTTAAAAGTTGTTAAATTGACAAAAACAAGGAAATCAAGCATATTAAGGGTTAAAAGGGGTAGTTTCAACCGATGGAAAGATATTTATGGAAAAGGAAATATCTTTAAAAGGCATGTAAAGGCGAGAAAAAGCAAAAGTTTGTGTTCTTGTAATTAGATTTTGAAATAAAAATTCCTTGTTTTTGAGTTTGCAACATTACTCCATTGTTTTGTTTTCTTGTGTTGGTAATTTAGGAAGTGAATACATGTAAAGAGGAGTTAGTTTCCAATTTCAAGAGTTGGACTTGGTTAGTTTTAGGAAACAAAAGAATAAGAGGCAGTTTTTAGTGCCCAACAGAGTCCTTTTAGAAGCAAGTTTGAGAGTCCAATAGGGTTTTTCTTCACTACTCCACCAATGTAGGTCAAGTAAATTGGTGGAGTAGGTTAATGTTAGGATTTTTTTCATGTGTTGATGATTGTAAGTGCAGGGAAAAGCAAGAATACCATGGTGGAGTTGCTGCTACACTGGAAAATAGAGGATTTTCCTACACAAAGTGATGCTACAGTCATGGGTCATGAATAAATAAAGCTTGAAGAGGCTTGGAAATGATGTAGAAGGTCTTGGAAGACATAAAAAATCATGTTCCAGGTGGTGGCCAGAGAAATAGAGGTTTGCAAGAGTATTTTTCACAAAACCCTCCTTGATCTGTGCTTTTACACCCTATAAACGAGGGTTTATTGGATTAGAACATTTTCATGGTTTTCAATCCCTATAAATGGTGAAATATTGAGTTATAAGACATTCTTGAAGACTTTTTTGATGTTTTGAGTGATTTGGAATGGTTTTGAAGGGGTCTCCTTTATAAAACAGGCCTAATCTACTAGCCTTTCTTCAGAGGACAGTCTGAAATCTGATGATTTTCTTTATGTCAAATGTCTAAGAACTTTGATATGTTGTGATGTGCTAGAAAGTGTTTCTAAATGTGCATTGATTTTTTTAATAAGCTTTGAGATAGGAATGTAACTACCCGATTAAATGGTTGACAGACTTGCTAGAGGAATATGATATTGTCTGATCAAAACAAAGATGTTTGTTTAAACAGTGGAAAGGATGATATTGAGTGCTTGGTTACTAATGATATGATTGATGTTACTAAATTTGGTTAAGGTGTATAAGATAGGTTTGGTGACTTCAATGGTCGGATGGGTTAGTATTATGAAGCCTTTTGAGCAAATTGGTGATTAACCACAAGATGATAATCAAGGTTCTGTTGTAGCAGAGTTTGTAACCTATAAATAGACTACTGTAGTAAAAATATGGTGAGTAAAGTGCTTGATAATGGATTGATAATAGTGAGGTATGGTTTATTTGATTTGTTGCCTTGGTGAATAAATGAAAGGATGAATTGTTCAAGTGTCAATAATCAAGTTTATGTTGTTTTTATGGTCGTTGAGAATGATGTGAATCTAATTGATTAAGTCAATTTTTTCTTTAATATGGTTTGTGCTTTGAATGAGTCAATTGGAATACAGATTAGTGGAATGATGAATGATGGCCTATGGAATGGATAAGAGAATTTGAGTGGATTTTGGTTGAATGAAAACTAGATTTCTGATGAAATTATATTTGATCTTCTCTTGATTCTATTTGGGATTAAAATCCCTTGAAGAAATGATGTTGATGGTGTTTGTTGGATGCTCTGCATCAAATGTACCCTGATGATTGAGTGTTTTGATATGATGCTCTGCATCACTAACTGCCTTGTCTATGATATTGCTTACTATTATGGTTTCATAGATTTTTTCCCAGCATCCATAGTTTTTTGTGCTTGTGCACCTTTGCAAGAAAATTCCTCCATGTGAAGTAATTGCATCGTGCTGCTTATGTTGACTTTCTAAACAACTATATTGTACAGTTGAAATTTTGTCATCTATCAACATCTAGTTATTAGTTATGGAATTTTAATTAATGCTTTGAGTTTGAATGATGTGTAATGTAATGTAACCAACAATATGAATATAAACTACACAAATCTATTAAGTAGAATTCATTAGTTAAGTTCTCTTTATTCTATTACCTTTGTGTACGTTTGAGTGAATCCACTGGTACTAGGAGGTGTTTGCTTGAAACCGCCAATATTAGCCTTTTCAACATCCAAAATCACATGTATTAAAATACCATTCATAAAACAATGCTATTAACATGTAATAAATTTATAATTGTTTACTAGTTACATACCCCACTGATAGGTGTACTGCAAAAATAAGTAGGTGGAGGATCGGTGTATCCAGTCTCAACACTGTGACCCTACAATTTTATTAAATTAATAAAACTAAATTAGTTAATCTTGCATTTCAGAATCAAAATTTAATAAATTAGATTCAATGTGCATGCTGACTTTTACCTGACTATGAATGCCATATGCACGATGCAAAATTTCAGTCGTCCTCTCCATCCCCGTAGCAGCATACAAATCTTGTGTAGCAGCATATGGATCCTGCATAGCAACATACGGATCCTACCGAGCATCCTCCTAAGTGTCAGTGGGGTCATATGAACAAGTCGCCCTGCAAGATTGAAACACATGGGTTTGAAGGCCATCCCCTGAAGACTCCCCTAGATGGAACTGTACAATAGGGCTAGTATGATGGATGGCACTCCAAGTCAAAGTGTTGATCGCTTGCAATGTCTCTACATCAGCACTCTCCTTCGCAATGACAGGCATAACAATGTGCTCACGAGGCGGCCTAGTGAGAGGTCATCTCCCTTGTCGCGCAAGATCCAGCTGTGCATCGGGCCTATCCTGAGCCGACCCCCCACCTCTCCCCTAGAACTCCCTCATATCAAAATAATTTGGGATTTGGTTCAATACGAACTCACTGTATAGTTTCCTAAGAAAATATTGGGGGACTTCACAATTGTTGCACATTGGGTAATCAAAGACCAAGTACCACCTATCATAAAAATGGTTCCTAATCTCTTGGTGGTGGCACCAATGAATAGGAAACCTCTTCGCATTGAGGCTAAGATTTTGATTTGTTCTAGGGTCAGTGAATAAAGAGCACAAATCACCTTTAGTAATTTTTAAATATTTTACTTGTTTATATGATAGTTTATCTACATAATATGCCCTAGTTGCCTGCCTCCTATCTTGCCATCCTGTTATTTGTTGGGTTATTGAATCTACATTTTTTAACATCTCTTTCATTGAATTTTCTAGTGTCACTCTTTCTGCGGTTGAAGCATTTGGATCACTCAACCTACTGATAAGATCCTCAATTTGTTTTTTGTTGTTCTCAATTTCACTCCTCAAATTTTGTTGAGTGCCAGGAGGGTGTTGAGTGATTGGTGGGGGAGGTTGATTTTGTTGAGGATTTTGTTGAGGAGGATTTGCTTGTTCTTCTTGTTGAGGATTTGCAGGATTTGCAGGATTATTTGCATCTCCTACAAAAAAATTTAAAAAAAATCAAATCTAACCTAAAACAAACAAAATCAACTTGAAACTAAGAAATTCAAAACAAATAGTAAACAATACTTACCTCCTGCACCTCTTCGTCATCATGGCGCCATCTTTGCAAAGTAAAAGCAACTATTGTTGATGAATTTTGTAGAATGCCTCCTCCTAGAATGCGAGCGCGAAAATGAGGGTTTTTGGCCACGGGCATAGCAAAAAAACAGACGAGAAAATGAATAGCTTTCACTTTTTTTTTTGCTTTTAAATTGACATAACGCAAGCGCGTTATAACGCGCTTGCGTTATGTCATTTCCAATCTTTTTTTGAAGTTGGCCACAAAAGTGTAACCCAACTTCATGCACCCACCCTATATTATTTCAATATTTAAAATTTCCCTCTACTATACTACTTCCTATGAAAGAAATAGTTATAAATTCATAAATTTATTGACATTAAATGAAGTGTATTTTTCAAGGTCCATACTTTTCCAAAAATATAGTTCATAAATCATCTCAATAACATGTCAATTCAATTTTAATAAGAACACCTTCCAATTTATATTACATAATTCTATTGGGTCAATGTCCATCACATCAAAAGGGACTCATCCTCCCATCAAAATCACCTACCCTTTTTTTTTTACAACCATAATTCTATATTATGCATTCCAAATGTTACTTTAACTACATTTATGTGTGCCACTCCCATTTCTATAAAAATACAATGCTCTTCGTCCACCTCTTCAATTATTTCACTTCTCCACAATATATCTTTCACAACTCAATCCAAAAGACCAGTACTAGCCATTGCATAAAACTTATTAAAAATAAAAAAAATTGTAAATAAATTTTCATTATTATTTTATAAAATTAAACATCTCAAGCTAGCCAAGATATAATTTATCAAGAAAATCCTAGTTAGGCTTAAACTAAATGTGTCATTTCCATAGGATTATAGAAATTAATTTAAAAAGAAAGGGAGAAAATAAGATAATTGTAAAATAAATTTTATGAGCTAACCTTTTATTAAATTAAATTCATGTATGAATGTAACTTAATTTTATAACCCTCATATACCACCTTCCAAAACACCTCATTAGATTACAACATTTGAAGGCCTTCCTATATTGTTGCACAACTAAGGCATCATCAAGTACACTCAAGGAGGAAGAAGATGACCACTTGGAGATGGAATATCAAGAGTGCCAAGCCAAGACACTACTATAAAACTAGGATTCGATGATCCAAAATCTGCATGTGATTTTAGCTTCTTGTCTCAATTTTTAGACAAATTTTGCAAATTTTATTTTCTAATTTTCCTTGAGGATGAGACAAAGTCTTAAATATTGGGGATAATGTTGGCATGATATATGTTTTGAATAAAAACACTAGATTCATCCTAGTTGGTACTACATAGATCCATACTCAAAACTAGACATAAACTCAAGTACAAATTTATTATTGTATCTAAAACCTAAACCATTAGTATGGTCAGCACAAGGGACAACTTTTATAGATATTTCCTACAGTTGATCTCATACAAATACTTCATATGCATTGCTCAAATATAGATATAAGATGTAATATAATAGATGCAATGACATAAGTGGCATTTAACTAAGATATATGAGATGTAATAAAGAGATTTGTTTTAAGAGGAACATATGGTGAATATAATATGATTGGATGTTCTATGATATTATGCATGTAATTATAATTTGGTATCCGTTTCATTTTAATTTTTATATAGTTACTAATGCATAAGCATATATTCATTTTCCACTCCTTTGTTTGCATTAATCCTAGGACTTCAAACACTTCTCAAATAGATATAATTAGTCTCATGCCCTAATTTTTTTCTAACAAACTTAATCCCATAAATCAACATGCAACATCAATATATGGGTAATTTTTGACATAATTTACCCTAAGAAATCAACAATCTAATCATGCAAAACAACCTACAAAATAAATCAACAACCTTTTCAAGACAACTGCACTAAGTAATCCTCAATTTCAACCCCTCTAAGTACTCTATAATTCTCTCATCTAAGTTCTAATTAACTAAAATAATAAATAAATCCTTTTGTCTTCAACCTATAAGAAATCAACTAGGAAGTTGACCTCCTTCAATCACAGTGGAAACAAGTGAATTCATGTTTCTCCTTCAAGTGTGGCACCAAATCTAGAAGATTTAGGAATGGGGTCAAAGTTTAACTCCTCCAAAGTAATTCCCTCCAAATGTGTTGGTATTCTTCAAGAGCTTAGTCAAGCATGACTAAAGGAGTCAAATTGTAACTTCTCCAAAGTAACTCCTTCCACCTAACCACCACAATCAAAGAAAGCATTTAAGATTATCCTTAAAGGGTATCTTTTATACACACGGGCACCCTAATCAAGGGCCATGGAATACAAATGAGATTTGTTTATGTGTATTGAGTAAGAAATATGAAAGCAGTCTAGTATCTCAAAACACCATCATGAAATTATTATTCCTGACTTTCATGAATAAATATGTATATGATAAATGATTCTTTTCACAAATTTCAATCCAAAAATAGTTAAAATCTAAATACAAATAAAATCAATTATATTTGAAGAGTAAAGATTGCCTCTACATATAAAAACATAATGTTAAACAACATAGATCTAAAATTATAACTAAGATATTTTTAATTAACATTGATGACAACCCAAAAATACTCTTAACCTACACTATGCATTTATTTATGTTTAAAAACAAAATAGAAGGCTAAGTCAATAAACAAATGCCCTTTAAGTTTCTAGTACTGCTTCCCTTACAAATGATTTCGCATTGCAAGATCAAACGATTATATTTGATGAATGTTATCCATCTTGAGAGTTGGAAATTAACCAAAGATTTTTTAAAGAAATGCTGTCTTGTCATGCTATCAATGCTGTCCTCTAGATGACAGCTGAACCTATTTGTTTTCTGAACTGATGTAAGTTTTTCACTTTAAATACAAGCTTATTATTAAAAAATAGTAAAAGATTTTAGGGAAATTTCCATTTTTATTTTAAAAAGTTAAACGTCTCAAGCTGGCCAAAATATACCGTGTCAAGAAAAGCTTAGTTTCATAGGATTATAAAACTAATTTAAAACAGCAAGAAAGGAAAGAAGTTAATTGTAATCTTTCGTTAAATCAGATTTTTATATTAATGTAATATCGGCTTTTAATTATAGAAATGATTGTTCTGTTTTGTAAAATCTTAACTCTTGGTCTCTCTATGGTTTTAGAAATGTTTATCTTATAGAATATCACTTTCTCTCTATTTCATACAGTAAACATTTTTCTCCTTCAGTTCTCTTTTTCATTGATGGATCATGGAATGTGATCTGAAACGATGATACAAATAAACCCACACAGTTAAATCCAAAAAAATAGCTCTCTCATCAATATAAACTGTGAAAATCTAATATCTCTAATCTCCCGTATATCTAATAAAATATAAGAACTTATATGCTCATTAAATATATAAATCTGATAGAGAAAACAAACAAGAGAAGGACGAGAATAAGTGGTAACCAGGTGGGATCTGTCAAGGCCACGCACATATCTGTTCGAAAACATAAAAATATAATTGTTGGAATTATTTTGAATAGACATATTAATTCAAATTTTCGACCCAAACATATATTTTTGACAAGATGTCTCAGATTTTCAGTTCATGGAACCAGACCAAAACGTACACCACAAAGCATGGACAATATGCAGATACATTATTGCATCTGCATCTATTGTAAGACTTGTTTCATCACTTTCTTTTTTAACTGTCAAAGTTGGTGCAGATGTATTATTGCAAGAGCTAAACGACATCAGGCAATCTGATTTTCATGGTACATTCAGTGGATCAGATCATGTAAGCACATGACTTGGACTAACTGTTGGGAGAGAAGTAGTTATAAGCCAACATCTGTTGCGTATCTAAGTTGATATGATGGATTCCAATTTCATTTAGAATTGTACGGTTTTAAAAAGCACCATGTTTGTCAAAACTTGTCTGGACAATGGACTAAACATTAAGGAACTATTTTTCAGTCACAGTTTTGAAGTACAGCAGTTCTATACTCTGCAGCCTCTGTCATGTCAAATATTGTCTTGCAGCACAGAAGAGTAGCTCGGTAAATTGGGCGAAGGTAAAACACCCAAAAGTTTTTAAAAAACAGCTTTGACATTTGATGACAAACAAACCATGTTTCAAATGATAGATGGGGGATCATAATATATTAATCCTTACGTGTAGTTTTGATTGCAGAGTAAGTATTCTACTAGTATCAAGCGCAAGGATAATCAACTTGATTGTATATAGTGTTAAAAACTTCAAAACATAACAAATTTTGAATAAAAGCTACAGTGCACCCAAGTTTTCAAATGTTATCTCTTATCTATTATCAAATCAAAATTTTCCTTTCCCACTATATTTATTTTGTTACCTTTCTTGTTTTTTAATATTTTCCTCTATATTCTTCATCTTTCCCTTCTCATTTGATGTCTCACAATCATGATATCCTTCACCTGTAACTATATTTCTCTCAATTTTATATTTTCTCTTCATCATAAAATAATTTTTAGCATCAATGATTCCTTTTTTTCCATATTTTCTTTGAAAGTATTTGCATTCCTAACTTCAGATCTATCATTCTTACTGCAACTCTATATTCTACTTTACTAGATTTTATTATTCCTTCATCTATCTTTCATTGAATTTATTCATTACTATTTTCCAACTCACCACATTACCCTTCTAAGTATCATTTTTATAGGTACTATCTCCACTTGTTTCACTTAGATTATTATCATCAATCTTTAAATCTATCTTTTAGGTAACTATTGTCATCACACATTTGTTAATGACTTGTAACTTCCACCAATTTTCTATCTTTATATACCTCATCATTCTTAATCCTATTTATTTTTTAATTTTTTACTAAACATTGCTATTTGATCATCTCCATAAGTGCTACTAATGTTTTTGCAAATCTTATTGATTCCTGTTCAAACCTTTGAATTTGAACCCTATTAATTTGTTATCCTCAAAAGCATTAATAATATATTCATAACTTTTGTACCTCTCAAATCTTCTTCTCTTGCTATCTTTTCTAGTCTTCCATATAAATATTTGGATCTAGTCCTTCAGCTTCCTCTAATGGGTCAAAAATATTTTGTATGTTTTCATCCTCTATATCTTTTTTCATTTTAAATAACATCTAGGCTTCATATTTCATTCACCTCAAGGCTTGTCCTTCTATTTAAAATATTTTTTCTCATATTTAACATTATTTCTACCTTATCTACAACATCACTAACTTCAACTTCTTGATCATCTTTGGGTTCGACATTCTTCTAAATCTTCATTGGAAATATGTCTTCAATATAGCCTACCATTAGATCTCTCACCACACATCCCTCATATTTATTGGCATTACTACACTTTACACTTATAGATTTCTTTCTTTTGATTTGTATCATTTCTTCTTCACTCTTGCTCACATCCAAAATTGGCTTTCTTTGTTTACCTTTTTGCAATCTATCAAATCTACTTGCTACATGTATTTTATCATCAATTCTAGCATTTATAATTTATTTTCTAATGATCTTTTCATCATAAACTAGCAACCCTAACTCTAGTACTCACATTTATTCCCTTCATCTTCATAATCAAATAAAAAATACTTACTTACAAATTACCTCAATTTTAGTGTTCTATCCAAAATCACCTTTTACATTCACTGAAATTTTTTGATAGTTTACTTCTCTATCTATCCACCTTTCTTACCACTCTTCTTAGATCTAACCTCTCATACTTATTTTATATACACCACTATCAAATTGCCTCACTATTAATGTTCTATCCAAACAATGACCTCCTTTCTTAATCTCACTTACTACCTTTCACAAATTTCCTTATAATTAGTAGTTTATTTGGTCTACCTTTTCAACTTTTTTACTTCATAAATGTGATGTATACCTCAGGTTTGATGATCTATTTATAAACTCCTTACAATTTTGTCAAAATTGGTGATCTATCTACAAGATATATTAGATGCCTCAACTTAGTGATCTATTGATAAGAAAAAACTCTTTGTCTCAAGATTCAAACATCAGTCTAATACTACAATCAAAGTAAGCATTTAAGATTCTCCTCAAAGAGAATGCCCTTACACATGGGAACTCTAATCAAATGGCATGAAATGAAAAAATGAAATTGCACAAGAAATTTGAGTGAACAACATGTATGTGGCCTACCATCTCAAGCAACCTCATAAAATTATGACTCTTAACTTCCATGAAATTCCATGAACAAGTATACATGTCTCAAATAGGTCTTCCAAAAATTCTAACACAAAGATAATTAGCATCCAAATACAAAGGAAACCAGTTAAATTTGGATATTTGAAAAGTGAAGATTTCCTCTCACACATAAAAAAATATTGTTAACTAGAGAAATCTAAAATTATAATTAATATTGATGACTTAAGCCCAAAAGTATTTTAAAGTACACTATACATTTTTTATTTTTTATTTTAAATGTAGAAAGTTGAGCCAATAAACATATAAATACAGATGCCTATAAATCATTAATATAGGCCTAGAGGTTTCTAGTAGTGCTTCCCTTATAAATGATTTCTCATTGCAACATATTTTCCATGTATGGGTTTTCATTAACATTTGAAAAACCCCCCAACTATTTTTAAAAACTAGTTAACAAGAGAAAGTAACTTATTATATTTGATGAATGTTCAACATCTTGAAAATTGGAAATTAATCGAAGATTTTCTTTAGGAATTATTGTCTTGTCATGTTTGTTGCCCAAATGGTAAGCAATGTTATCTTTGTTTTTCTTTAGATGGTAGTGTTAAACTGTTGTTTTCTTAATTATTAAGTTTTTAACTTTAAAAACAAATTTATTATTAAAAATAGAGAAATATAGTAGAAAATTTTCATTTTAAAAAGTTAAATGCTTTTTTTTTTTTTTGTTAATGATAGGGGTATCCCCGTGACCTAGCCTAGCAGACCAGCAGTCCGTATCTTGGGTACCTTCCACGAGTGGGGGCAAGACTAATCCCCTACGGGGACCCAACAGTCGGCAAGCCAGTCCCAACCGGGTAAACCCGGGAGCAGAGTCGAACCTGAAACCAATAGGAAGCAAACCCATGGCCCAAACCAACTCCACTACCATTTTATTAAAATCTCCTGTAAATCCAATAAACTATAATATAAGAATATATATATATATTTATAGGGGATATAGAAAACAATCTAGACAGATCAAGAATAAGTGGTAATCAGGTGGGATCTGTAACAGATATATATATTATCTGTTTGAAAACATAAAATTATAATTGTTATCACATTCGTGTGAGTAGAATTATTTTGAATAGGCAAATTAATTCAAAATATACCTGAAGATATTTTTTGACAAGATGTCATGGATTTCAATTCATGGAACCAGACAACGTACACGACAAAACATGAGCAGAGGGTATATGCAGATACATTATTGCATCTGTATCTCTTATAAGACTTGTTTTATCACTTTCCTTTTTAACTGTGAAAGTTGGTGCAGATGTATTATTGTAAGAGCTACATGACATCAGGCAATCTGATGTAACTTTTGTTGCAGAGTTTGATGGTACATTCAATGGATCAGAGCATGTAAGCACATGAGATGGACTAAATGTCGGGAGAAGCGCAGTTAGAACCCAACATCTGTTGTGTATCTGAGTTGATATGATGGATTCCAATTTCATTTAGAATTATATGTTTTGAGAAGCACCATGTTTGTCAAAACTTGTCTGGATAATGGATTGAACATTGAAGGAACTGTTTTTCAGTCACAGTTTTTAGGTACAGCAGTTCTATACACAGTGTACACTGATAGCCTACAGCCTATGTCATGTCAAATATTGTCTTCAGCACAGAAGAAATCTTTTGTACAAACAAAGAGTAACAGCTAGATAAAGTATCCAAAAGTTTTAAAACAAAAAGCTTCGAAATTTGATGAAAAACAAACCAAGTTTCAGATGTTAAGATGGAGGATTATAACTAAACCCGCCCTTTTTGAGAATTGTTCATGAGCCCCATTAAAAATCAACCTAGAATATTGGCTTACAGATCCCTATGGTTCCACTTTGTTCTCTGTCATTTTTAATCGTTGGTTATGCCCTGTAAGGTGTCCATGGTGCTCCAAAATTGTAAACCATGTGCAATATGGCCTCAATTTTTTGTTTTTATATTCATAGGACCTACACTGTATGTTATGATCTTGTGTTGGCTGGCTGCAACCCATGCTCAATGACTTGTCTTGTGTCTCTATAGGGTTAAAGTTAGTGATAACTGTTTCCATGACCTTGTAACTAACGATTGAATTGGCCGCTTTTCTTTTACTATTCAACTATAGTAGTGTGACGAAAGTGAAATGATGTTATATGTTTGAGCATATCCTCCTTGAATTTAAACTACTAGCATTGATTTTTATTTTTGTTAATACTGCACCATCCAATTTCATTGTTTTTTGATTAAATAAGCAGCATTTACAGGGTGTTGTACCCTTCACACAGAGAGCCCACAGGGTCAAAAAGAAGCTAATTCAAACCAAAACATGAATTAGGAGAAGAACAAACAGGAGCCACTAGGGCCCGGCAAAACAGGCCAAACAGGCCACATATAGAAACAACTAACAAACAACTGTAGAACAGCAAACAAGGACTAGACAACCCTAGAACCTGAGGAGACTAATCTGACTCCCTTAACCCGAGGCCGCATAGAAACGACGGATAAGGGGAGTCCCTTCTTCTTTTTCTGCACAACAGACCAGGAAGACTCAGAATTGAAATCCACCGAGCGAGGCGAGAGGAGCAGATCCTCAACAACCACCCTAGGCAAGGAGCCGCCACGCAGCGAGGGAGCCGACAATGAAGAAGAGGAGATGTATGAGCTATCAAAGGACCAGCAGAGTCATTCAACGAGGGACGGGCAGGTTCTACCTGAATAGCGATAGTAGATCGAAGCAACAAAGGTTCCACGGCAGGGATAGCGTAGAAAGACTCAAGCTCCTTGGGAGAAACAGCTAAGGGAGGGTCACCCTCCTCGAAGGAATCATCCGAAAAGGGAGAGCCAACAGTGAGATGGTCCAAGAGAGCATTCTTCCACCAAGTAGCAGCGCCCTTGCGGCGAGCAACAAGGCAACCAGAGGCCAAATGACCAGTGGAGAAACACCTCCTGCACCGAAAGGGGAGGCCCTCATAGTCCAGCAACTGCGTCCAAGGTCTGTCCTCCACCATTAAGATCACATCACCATGGAGAGGTTTGGAGATGGTATTACATGGTGTCAAGAGGTGTGAAGATCATTAGTTTGAAGTGGAATGTATAGACATCCAGTGGGATCATTGTATTTATTTAAGTAGAACCTTGACATTTCCATTCTTCATCATGGTCTTGTAAAGCTTTAAGATATGAGCAACCTTTCATGTTCTTATGGGGAAAATTGTAATGCCTCTAATGTTTGTGTCTAATATTTGTGGATTTAGCTTTGTGATTGATAATTGTTTATATCTTTTCTTTCTTTTCTTTTTTTGACAAGACAATTCAATGCATAGCCTTGGTATTACATGGTGTCGAGAGGTGTGAAGATCATTAGTCTGAAGTGGAATGTATAGACATCCAATGGGATCATTGTATTTATTTAAGTAGAACCTTGGCATTTCCATTCTTCATCATGGTCTTGTAAAGCTTTAAGAAATGAGCAACTTTTCATGTTCTTATGGGTCAAATTGTAATGCCTCTAATGTTTATGTCTAATGTTTGTGGATTTAGCTTTGTGATTGATAATTGTTTATATCTTCTTTCTTTTCTTTTTTTGTTATTGAGGCATTTTTTTATGTGATTTTTATTGACATATGTATTCTAATTGTATATTATGTATTGTATTTGATATGGCATACAGAAAATTCACCATCAGCAACACTGCCAACAATTCATCGTGGGAAAATTCATCGCCATGACAAATTCTTCACAAGTAAAATTTACCACCAGCAATTCACCGCAGGGGAAAATTAATCGCATTAATATTTTTTCAATTTTTTTAAAATATGTATTAAAAAATGTTAATGCAGTTCATTTTCTGGTGAATTTTACTTGAGGTGAATTTTTCATGGCAATGAATTTTCCCGCGGTGAATTGTTGGCAGTGAATATTCCATCATGAATTGTTGGCAGTAAATTTTCCTAGAGCCATTTGATATACTTATGTTTAGAGTTGATAGTGTTTATAGTTTGCTTTATCTTTGTAGATATATATGTTCATAGATAGATGTTATTAATATTGTGTTGGTATTCTAAATAATTGTCAATTATCTCATTTTATGTTTGGATTATATACATTGATATTGAGTTATTTTCAATGTGGTGATTATATAATCTTATGTGTCATTGTATCTCATTACATGATTATGCATTGCTATGGCTATTATGTATCTAGTGTAAGTATCCTTGACATGAGACTTGAGTGTATAGGTACAAGATTATTTCCCACCTAAGCATACAAGGTTAGGTTATTTCCTTAATGATGATTATATTGGATATGTTGTATTGGGCTTGACTATTTGTACTTATTGTACTCTTGAATCAAGTGTGAGATGCCTCTTGTGAGATCTTGTGTGAATTTAAATCTAAATCAGGGGTGATTCCAAAGTCTGCATGTGTTATGTGTTAAATTGCATATGCATGATTTTGGTTTGATTATTTATACCCTCATTACATTCAATTATATTTGAATGGACAAATCATATTTTAATGATGTATGATGCATTTGAAGAATCAAAATTTTGAAAAAGAAAAAGAGAAATTGCTAGTTAATTGCATTGTAAAATTATATTCAAATTATTTTAATTGATTAAAATATTTCATTGCTTAGAAGTTGAATTAAATTATTCATTATTCTTAAAAATGATGAAATGACTTAAACATTTAATTTAATAGATAAATATTATTTGATGAAAATGAAAATGAAAATCAAAAAAGATAAAAAAGATAAAAGAAAAAGGGCTTGCATTTTCAATTCTTTTCTCTCATTTTGCAAAAGCACTCTCTGAAACCCTCTCTTCAAAAAAAAAAGAGGAAAAGGATTGAAATAGCTTGTTTGGAGGGATTGATTTGGTGGGGATTTTGATTGAAAATGAGGCTATTGTTGGTATGATTGCATTGCATGTGGATCGATTCTCCAAATTTGGTTGAATTATATGAAATTGGTATTAAGCTTCAAGAAGTGAAGGTATTTATCTTCATTTACTTAATTTTAAAGGTTTTCAGTTTATACTTTGTCATGACCACTCTAGTGGCTACTTATGGCTCCACATGTAGATTTAATTTATTGAATATATATTATGTTTAATTAATTATTTTAAAATTTGAATATGTTCATTTTAAAATCTTGATTATAATAACAAAATTAAGAATTTTTAAAATGTCAAATTTTATTTGAAAAAAATGTTGTTGTTCATGTTTGGATAAAAGGGTATTTCTTTGATTTTGAAAAAAAAAATTAAATAAAAACTTGTTTAAAAAATGGGGTTCATTAAATGGGAATTTCATGGTTTTGCATTGAAAAAATTATTTAGAAAATTTTAAATTGGGAATGAATGTGAATGGATTAGAATGGGAGAAAACATGGCCCCTCAACATTTTTCCATTTAGAATCTTTTAAGACTATGTCCAAAAATGTTACTTGATTTTTGTTGCATTGATTTTTGTGTCATATATTGATGTTTGTGGCATATTCAAATAATGATTTAGGATGATAAACCTAGGATTTGAGGGATAGGATGTAGGGAAAGAGTGGATCTGAATTTTTTTCAAAATCTAAAGTGATCTATGGGGACAAATTGGGTAGATATTTATTAATTAATCAAGATTCAAAGTGATCCATGGGGATAAGATGGGTAGAGTTATTAATTAAGTGATAACTAAAATTTATAGGGTAAATAAAATGAACTAAGATGTTACTTTTGCAACATACCTGAAGCACTTGTAAAGACTCAGTGTGAGTGTGAAGGACATGCTACACTTCAAGAGTTGCTAGAAAATATGTCAGTTGGGTGCCCTTGCCTTGTGAGTGGGATACATACTCAATCTCCACTCATCCATCACTTCGAGCTACTACAATGACACTTCTTGTCTTACCTCTAGGATTCTTGTCCTTTCCATTAGATTTTGTATCTAATGTGAAAACTATATCTAGCCATGTATATTTTCTTTGGTTGAGACCTTGATTATATGAGTTCATACTTGTGTTGTATTCAAAGTGTTTGGCATGTGTGTAAGTCATACTCCCTTGTTTTGTGTGAGTGGGTTTGTTGTTTCCACATGACTATGATCATGCACAATTTGGAAAAATCTTCATATCCTAATTGATTTTTTATTTATAATAATGTTATAAATATATAATTTGGGATATTTGGGTTCTCATATATTAATTGTATAATTTATATTGGAACCTCTTATTAGATGGATTATAAATCACCCACATATGTGTTGATAGAGTTATCATTGATTGTATTGTGTATTGGTGTTGGTGTCAAATGCACATATAATTCATATGCTTTTAATTATTATTTGATATGATGGTAAAATGAACTTAGAGAATATTTGAATTGGGACTAAAAGGGACATAATATGTTAGAAAATATTTAATTATAATCTCATTAAAATGGTAGATAGATCTATTTATCTACCCTTGATTTTGTGTATGTCAACCTATTGTAGGGTCATGTTGTCATGTCATTTTGGTTCTCCTTATGAAGGGAGAGTGAATGGGGTATGTTGGGAACATTAACCTCCATCCCTTATGTCCTTGAAAAAAAATTAGATTCATTTTAAGACCTTCCAAACTTTGAGAAGTGTCTCTTCCAATTGCTCAAGTTTTGAAGATCGAATGTGATTTTCCGCCTTGATCTTCCAATCATTGTGGGTATTTTTGGAGTATGATTTATATTGAATCATTTTTATCTTTTTATGTGAATCTAAGGAATTGTCCCTAAGTATCAAACCTTAAAATGGTCATTTGTTTAGTATCTTTTTAGGACTATTGAGCCAACAAAGGACTACAACCCAAAAATAGGACTCCAATACTAGAGTGGGACTCCAACACTAAAATAAGACACGGGCACTAGAACCAAACTTTTAGCATCAAAAGTGTACACTTGAATAATGGCATGACAATGTCCTTCCTAGGTGCTAATGTCCTTCTTGGACATTGTAGTCCTCTAGCACACTATAGTCCTTTAGATCCTTGGACAATAGGTATTTCCAACCATTTCTTAGGGAAAAATTGTATAGAAAATTTATCCCCCTTGGTCTTGTGAGTCTTCCCATATAATTACTTTGTTGACAAGTATCATAAAGTAGAATTTATTCTATATTTTGCATTGGGAAGCATACCTTTGCACAAAATAACCCATTTTCATTCTCAATGATGGAGGGCTTGAACCTTTCAATGGAGCAACCTCTTGTGATTGTTTTCCCTTGTGTTAGGTATCCTTGATTGAGATATTTTCCACTTTTTCATTGGTAAGTGTGTCATGCATGTAGGAAACCAATGGTCATTTTGACTAGTCAAGATATGATATCCCTTGTCATCCCACCTCTTGCATTTAAGTTTCCAAATTGGTGTTATGAGTGCCATTGAGTGTATTTAGGAAGTGGATTTTTTTGAGAAATTTCCAATATCTATCCAATGAATTAACATTAAAGCTTTGCTCTCAAGTTTTAACATCAATTGGTGAGATGCCAAGATTGGACTACTACAATATGAAAATCTAAAATTTGTAAGTAAATGTAATGTGGAATTACCATGATTAGATACATCTTCTTTATGATGCTAAAAATTAGTCAACATAACATGATTAACAACACCACCTTATGAGAACTTATAACAACAATAAATAAAAAATAACATCATCATAAAATAGCAAAAAAGAGGCACAAATTAGAAACATAAAAGCATCACATGACACAAGATTTACATGGAGAAACCCTTGCAGGAAGAAACTCCACCAAGAAGAGAGGCCAAGTATGCATTATCTTTAAAACAAGATTACAATTTGTCACACACTCCATTCTCTTATTTTCCTCCAATATGGAAGTACTTGTGTACCTATGAACAACCTATTTGTGCTCCAACATGTTCTTACTTTGGTTCTTGTACTTGCAATATAATTATTCCACACCATATTTTCCACATCCAAGGAGTTAAGTTTATAGAGTTGTAAAGAGGTTTAATGCACCAAACTTGGCTTCCAAAGATGAATCTTCATTCCAAACATCTCATCCTTTGATTTTCTTCCTAGGAATGTGTAAAGACATAGGTTTTGGCTTCAAAAACTTTCCCTTCAACTTAGGTGCCCAAACTTGGAAATGAAACATCACATGAAATTCCACAACTGAAGGAATATCAAGAGACACCTATTGCCTCTTTCCAAATGCCAACTTGGAGAAGCCCAATAGTCACCTTTTTGTTCTCTTCACTTATCTGTTATCATCCCATTCTAGGCATCCACATTTGAGAAGAATCAATTAAATATTTATGTGCACAAGTCACCTTTACCACTGTTAGTGGAACCCTTCATCCCTTATGAATGTATTACAAACAATGGTGAGAATAAAATATTATAAATTGTTTATCTAGTACATCCTAAGTGCCTAGGAGCACTTTCTAAGGATGTTGGAACCATACAATATGACATGGGATTTGCAAGGTAGATGGCACCTTAATCCTCACAAATTTGAGGTAGATGTTTCATTTATCCTATCCTTGTGTTGTGTTCATAAGAGAATGCATTTGTGGACTAGGACCTGTTCATTGTCATGATGTAGTTCCACTCTCTTGTAGGTTCATTGTGGTGATTTCATTACACAATTTATAAGTATTCCACTTGTGCCACCTTGCTTGGAGCAACAATGATGTCTTTTAAGTTTTGTCAATACCTTGTGTTGTGTGTGATGTGAAATGTCACTGCAATGGCTTGTTATGTCTTGTGTGTGATTGTACCTGTTAATATAATATCAGCTTCAGCTACAGAAGTGTTTCGTTGTCTAAATCCTATGCATTCTGCTTTGTAAAATTCTAATTATTGGTCCCTATGTAGTAAATCTCTTTGTATTTCATATGGTTAACATTTTATGAAAATCTCCAGTATATCAAATAAAATAGAACTTATATGATCATTAAATATATATCTGGTACAGGAAACAAACTAGACAAGGACAATAATAAGTGATGACCAGGTGGAATTCGTCCAGACCAAGCATTTATCTGTTGAAAAGATAAAATTATACTTGTTCTCGCATTCATGTGAGTGGAATTCTTTTGAATAGGCAAATTAATTCAAATGTTCGACTTGATGTTTATGTAATGTGAAACTAGTTTAAGCAGACATGTCTTGGGTTTCGATTCAGGGAACCAGAGCACACCATACCCCACAAAGCATGTGCAGGAGGATATATGCACTTGAATGAAATATATATTCATTGTATATATTCTAAGACTTGTCTCGTCACTTTCCCTTTCACTGTCAAAGCTGGTGCAGATATATTATTGCAAGAACTAGATGACATCAGGCAATCTGATATAACTTTTGTTGCACAGGGTTTCATGCTACATTCAATGGATCAGAGCATGAGTTTGACTAAATGCTGGGAAAGATTCAATTGCAAGGCCAACAACTGTTGTCTATCTAGGTTGATATGATGGATCCCAAAGTTTTATGTTTTTTCAGTGTCACAGAGGATAATAAAACTTAAAACGGACACATGGACACATGGACATGGATTGGACATTGAAGGAACTGTTTTTTCAGTGTCAGTTTTTTAAGTACAGCAATTATATACACTGTGCACTGATAGTTTACAGCCTATGTCATATCAAATACTGTCTTCTAGCATAGAAAGAAACACAGAAAGAGTAACGGGAGAGGGGGCGGCATGTAAAGGCACTGTCTATGCAGGAGATAATTTGCACCGCATGGCATGGATGCCCATCCGCTGCCATCCATCTGACACCGCTGCCGTATCTGCCAGTCCTCGTCCTCGTCGGTCCTCTTTCTAACGTACCCTGACATCTGTTGTGCAGTACGGTGTCTCCCGTCAGATCAGTCCTTTACGTTTTTTTTAATTTTCTTTAACTTTCATTTATAACATTAATTTTTATATATTTAATTTTAACATTAATTTTTATATATTTAACTTGATAGATTAATAATTAAAGATTTAGCTAATGGTTATTGAAAGATTCCATTATAATGTTTGATTAAGTGAACCCCTATAAATTTCCACACCTTTTGAATAAACGCTTCTCTCTCCAATAACCTCTTGATCCCCATGCAAGCCCTTTAGAGGGGTTTTTATCATACATATAGCTACAAGTTAGCTTATTTTAACTTTAGTTAGGTTGAAAAAATATTTTTTTTCTTTTCTTTTTTAGATAATAGTCAAATATGTTTTGGTATATTCTACTTATAGGCATATAATTTTTCTGTGGAGTTATATGCATAGAATATTCATAACTACAAATTTAGATTTGTGTATAAGGTTCAAATTAATGAATTTTTAATACAATCTAGATTATTTTTATAATTTGTGAATTCAATCTAATTAAGTTTAAGAATGATCTAATATGTTTTTTTATTTTATTTCTTACATGATTGAGAATAAGTGATTTTGAGTTAGTTCAAAAGTTATGGTCAAAGTAGTAGATAGCTAACTTTTGAATTCTAAAATCAACTTGTATCTTTATTTCTTTTAATTTCTATGATATGACCTATTGTAACTTGAAATTAGATTAATTCAATTTTATTTCTTGTTATGTTCCTTAAACCTAATTTTTCATACAAAGATAAATTGTATTTCCTTAAATTTAAATGAACCCAACACTCAAAACCTTCTAAAATTTTACCTTAAGGTTTTGAATTTTCTTATATTTATAATTTTTAGATTTGATATTTTTATTACTATGTCATTTATTCCAGATTTTATTAGAGTCTTGGGCTTTCATTATTTTATATATATCCCATCACCACCATCCCATCTTTTGATTGATTGAGTTTCATTATTATATCATTTACCATGGATCCTTACAAATTTTTATTTTGGGATTTCCCTCATGCATACATCATGGATTATGAGCTATTTTCATTCTTTCTTGATTCTCGTCCTTTTATCCTTAATTATTTTGCCTTATTTTATGACATAAATGATCCTACATGTTTCATGCATAAGATTGTAGAGTATTTGAGAAATTTTCCATCCTTATTAGACTTATGCATGCCTTCCCATCTATATTAGAGGATTTTACTTTATTTATCTCCATGACTCGTCATGATTCTTCATCTCATGAGATAAAAGATGGCGATACTTTAGTCCTAATCTCCCATAATACATATAGGTATATTCCTTCATATGGTGATGTTTCCTAGTAAGCATATATTATGTGCATCTCATCTCCCATAATATATCTAGGGATATTCCTTCATGTGGTGATATTTTCTAGTAAGCATATATTTTGTACATCTCAAAAAAAGTTTCCTTTTACCTCTATTGGTTTTCCTACATGTGTCTCTCTTTCTCTTTAATACACATGTTTTACCTTCATACAAGATTGGTATTCTTTCTTGTCATTCATGTTGCTCATGCTATATTGATGATATATTAAGTGACTATCATGGTGACAATTCTTTATTTTTTAATGATAATTCTCATGACTCTTATAAAAATGTTACACATAGTTATAGTTCTTCACATTTTGGTGTCCTTTCCTTGGGAGTCTCATAGACATGTCCATGCATATCATGATGTTATATGCCTTTTTTATAACAACAGTTTCTCCTTCAAATCCTTTTATGCCTTTATATGATATATATTTGTAACAACGGTTTCTCCTTCAAATCTGATTTACTCGCCAATAATCAGAGGAGTACTAGCTGGTTTACAATCCTCCATGCCAAAAAATTTAAGCATTTCTTTTGCATACTTGATTTGTGCTATAAAAATACTTATCAGATTGTGTAATTTGAAAACCAAGAAAAAATTTGAGTTCTCCTAACATGGAAATTTCAAACTCATCTTGCATGTTTGTGGCAAATATTTTGCACATTACATCACTACTACCACCAAATATAATATCATCGACATAAACTACAACAATGATCATTTGGTTACCCTTACTCTCATTATCTATTTATATATTCAAGTTGAGAGGCCTTATACAATGACAGAGTCAACTCTTATATTTTTATATTTTTACACTTTCTTAGTAGATTATAAAGAAATGGGAAAATAAATATAGTTTTAAAAAATATTTTTAATAATAAATCATATTTATTTAGAGTTTACAATTTGTGGCATTGGTCTTTCCATCAATAAACATACATCATTCTTATCAATTGTACTCAAAAAATTAAACTACATAAATTAAAAATGTCCATAAAAAATTCTAATCTATCTTTTCATGTAATTTCAATTTTATTTTTGAGATATTTATTAAAGCATTTAATATAACAATAGTTATGAACTATCATTATTTTAAATAATTAAAAATAAAATAAAGAATAGCTCAAAATTGTAACATTTAAAAAAATTAAAACATAAACAAAATTTGAGTGTGTAGTTTAATTTTTTTTTTTCACGATGAAAACATTTATTTCCTTTCTCTTCCTCATCACTATTATACTAATTGAATTAAAAAATACTCTTACACTAATTTTCTTGTCATCCTCTCTCTAGGCTTATTCTAACCCTAGTCTTGTCCAAACCCTGTCATTGTTTTTTTTTTTCTTATTCCAACCCCAGTCTTGTCCAAACCCCCCATTTTTTTCTTCGTATCATCTATTTATATATTTAAGTTGTGAGGTGTTGTACAATATCACATCAAACAAATTGTTATATTTTCACACATTCTAAACATTATAATACGAAGAAATACAATTTAAAGAATATTCTAAAAATGTGTTTAGGATGAGCGATATGGTTAGGGTTCAATTTAGGATTATGTTTAAGATTAGCAATAGCATTAGGGTTGGAGTTAGCATGTATAAAATGGGTTAGGCTTAGAAATAGGGTGAGGGTAAGGATAAAGATTAGGGTTGGAGTTAAAATTAGGGATAGGGATAGGGATAGGGATAGGGATAGGGATAGGGATAGGGTTAGGGTTAGGGTTAGGATTAGGATTAGGATTAGGGTTGAAGTTGTGAATAAGTTTAGGGTTACAATTAGGGATGAGAATAGGGTTAGGGTTAGAGATAAAATTAGGATTAGGGTTATATACCTTATAATTTTTTTTTAAAACTATAAAATCTTAGTTATAAAAGTTTATTTATTTATTTATTTATATTATATAAATATTATTTACTATAACATATCATATTTTATTTTATATATAAGATATATGCTATTTATTTAATATAATTCAATAATAAATAATATATATTTATATAATAGGAGAATTTAAATTGAATGAATATCTAAACTATAATATATAATAAATATAATAATAATAACAACATTTTAAAAATTTAATTTACATTGCATAAAATATTAAAAATAATTTATATTATATCTTAGTTTTAACATTGAGCTAAAAACTAAAACTAAAACTAAAAAATAAATAAAATAAGTGAAAATAGTTCTTTAAAGAAATATAAAATAACAAAAATAAAATAACTTTTAAATAAATAAAAATATTCTTTAAATAAAATAAAATAATCTAAAAGATTAAAATTTATGTATTATATATAATAATTAAAATATTTTTACATTTTATATTAATTTTTCTTTATTTCTTAAATACAAAATAAAATCTAAAATATTATTAAAAAACAATTATTAAAAAAAAAAAATATAAAAAAAATTACCATTAGCTAAATCTTTAATTATTAATCTATCAAGTTAAATATATAAAAAATTAATTTGCTAAAATTAAATATATAAGAATTAATGTTATAAATGAAAGTTAAAGAAAATTAAAAAAAACGTAAAGGACTGACGGACTGATCCGGAATGCAGACAACTGTGATCAAAACAAATGAAGGTCAGCAAGTACTTAGGAAAGAGGACCACGAGAATCGAAGACACGTGCAGCTTGGTCGATGGATTTAGTGTTTTGATGCATCCACATGCAAAATTATCTCCCACAGCCAACTGAATGAGGCCCATTTACTGAGAGACTGGTTTGACAATGCATTGCTCTACTATTCTGCCCGGTTTCTTCTGCCATTTCTGATCTTCAGCTTTTTTTGGCTTTAAGACGACCACCATGGGATGGCCAATCTCTCTTGAGTTCACATGTCCCAATTGCCACCCTGCTACAAGGAGTAATAAATGAGATCCCCATTATTGAGGAAACCACTGTGAAGGCCTTTGCATTTGAATGGGGCGAGGTGTCACAAGGTCTGTTAGTCCCGAAGCAGTGATTGGGGTTGTATTATTATGCACTCTTCACCATTACTGTATGAGTTTACTGTTTGCCTCTCAATTTACATTATCTTGGAGGATGTGGTTATTTTTGCTAAGTCCATTGGCAGAGCACTTACCTCTGTCCTATGCATGTGCCCCACTTCTTATCTCTCTCCAAGGGCCCCCTCGAACTATTTATAATTCTCTCTAAATCTAATATAATTTCGTGGCAAATCCACCTTTATTTAAAAAAAAAAAAAACTAATTACACCAATTAAAAAATAATTTAATATAATTAATAAATATAAATATTTATTTTTTATAACTTTTATTCTCAAAATTATTAATAACATTACTAATAATATATAATAACTTTTTTATTATAAAATGTTACGTAACCAGTATTAAATAGTATAGAGTTTACATATTTATAAAAACATTATTTCAAAGAGCATTTATTGATTTTAATTTTAATTGACACTTTTGTGCAGAACACATCCGTGGCACGTCATATGACAGTTGTCACACAGAGTTGTAACTTGTGGCACATACATTTTATAACTTGTCATTATATTTCTGAAAATCTCTACACGTCATCACTGTACGTGTCTTTATAAATGTTGGTTTATTGCGGTATAAATAATGTGATTGTTGCAGAAATTTTTTAATGGAGTCTGATACTACTGAATGCTTTCTCTTCATCCTCATTTGATGAGCTAATTGAAAACAAGAAGGCAGGTTTTTTTCCTAGTTATTAAGTTTTATTTTGAAGTAATTTATTTTGGCATCAGCCAAATTCACTGCCAGCAATTCATCGCAAGGAAGCAATTCATGGTCATTGGAAATTCATCATATTAACATTGATTAATACAATGAATTTATTTTCCGTGTGAATTGATGCTGGTGAATTTTCCTTGCAGTGAATTTTCTTGCAATGATTTTTTGAACAATGAATTGTGGTGGTGAATTTTCCTATAGCCATTTATTTTATTATCAAATTTAGTAATTTTATTTATCATTATTCATTGAGTAATAATAATTATTAATAATCAACTAATAAAAAATTTGTAAAAATATTTATGTAATATTTTATATAATTATTTAAAGATAATTTATGCATCTCTCAAGTATAATTTGAAATTTTTATGATTTAAGTGTCATTTACTTTTCACTATATTGAACAATCATGTAACTATAATTGTGAGTTAATTGAATATTCATACATATTAACATTTTGATGATTTGAAATTTGGGTATCAAAAGATGATCCATTTATGTATCAAATTTAATTGGTTAAATTAAATATTTAATTCTTAAATATATTTATTATTTAAATGTGACTAGTTATTTAAAAAAAAAAAACTGACAATTGTTAGGTCAAATAGACTATATTTCAAATGGTTAATCTATTGAAATGAGATAAAATTTTAATCTTATTTTTTATTATTATGGTCTTTGTGGCAGAAAAAAAAAGGTGCTTTGAAAATTTGAAATAAAAAGTTTATGCTCAGAATCTATGAAAATCAACTTGAAATATTGTGAATACAAAGTTTATGCTCAAGATCCCTAAAAATCCACTCTTATGCTTAAAAAATTTTAGCCAATGAAATTGAAGAAAATTAATTTTGGAAATTTGAAAAGTTAAAATTTTTACATTTTACTTTAAAAAAAAATATATATATAATATCTCAAAAAAAAAATAATGAATTCTTATTACATGAAAGCAAAGCATTTAAACACCATTAAAAACTACCCCTGGCAGTTCCATGGCAGGAACTAATAAACATAAAGTTTTTTGATATTCATTTTAAGAATAGATAACCTCTAATTCTTTAAAGAAAAAGAGGTCAATGATTTACAAATCCAATCTTAACAGTAAATCCAATGATGATTGGTGAATCCAATCTTAATAGTAGGTATAATATAAATGGGTATTTTTTTTAATGAATAAGACATATTTTTGTTAGTTAATTGAAAAACAATATTAAAATGGCTCTAGGAAAATTCACCGTCAACAATTCACTGTCATAACAAATTCACCTCATGGTGGTGAATTTGCCTGAAGCCTATTAAAATATCTGTCTGATTTTCTCAAAGACCACAAACAAGGAACAAGTGTTGGACAATCCATACCCTAAGAAATTGACCAATATGAATATAGAAGTTTCCTATATATACCCAGCTCTATTGATCCTTTGTTATGTGGCATTGCATTTTATAGCTCTAGATTGAGAAGACATGGCTTCCAAGGTAACCGGGAAGAAGCCAATGGCCAACCAGTCCATTCCAATGGAACAAAAGATCTCCAGAGCAGAGAAAAAGCAGCCCTCAGTGGAAAGCAAAAGGAAGGGCAGAAAGCAGAAGAAGTTGAACGAGACATTCAACAGTTACATATATAAGGTTCTCAAGCAGGTACACCTAGAGGTGAGTATTTCCCATGGGAATCATGAACTGTTTTGTGAATGATATCTTTGACAAACTGGTCGGTGAAGCCATCAAACTCTCCACTTACAGCAAAAGGTCCACAATCACTTCCAGGGAGATCCAAACATCTGCAAAAATCATGCTTCCTGGAGAGCTTGCAAAACATGTGGTCTCTCTATTAAGGGTGTCAAGGTTTTGGTGTTAAAAGGTCAATCAAACTCCATCTAACAATGGTGGTGATGCATAGATTGAAATGGGTAATTATATTAATATTATGTTTTTGATGAATCAGTGTCTAGATTATCATTTATTAAATAATATTTCGTTTCAGGAATTCAAATGGATTAAAATCTGAGTATAAAAAACATAAAAACAAATACAATATCATTAGACGGCTAAAACAGTAACAGTCATTCAACTTTTCCCATATAATGTTTTCAAAATTATATATTTATCAAAACTAAATTTTACGTTCTTTAGTATTAAATGTAATTTTAATTGATGTCAAATGTCTAGATATATTAATGATGCTTTGAGCAGTCTGAACATAGTATGTAAATTTTGTTGCGCCATTGTTGGAATCAGTGTGTTTTGAAAGCTGAATATTTTATACGATTTGATTTTTAACGTGAATTTAATTTGGCTATTGATGAACTTACTATATTCTAAAAGCTAAATCTATTATATGATTTGGTTTTTAAATAAGATTTTTTCTTTGGCCGTTGATGGAATCAGTGCATTGACAGCTAAATATTTCAACGGATATGGTTTTTGAATGTAAATTTTACTTGAATCACCGTGTTTTGAATGCTAAATTTTTCACATGATTTGATTTTGAATGCGAATTTTATATGGGCATTAATGGAATCACCGTTTTGTGAAAACTAAACCTTTTATATCATTTTGATTTTGAATGTGAATTTTACTTGCCATGAAGAATATTAAATGAACTTTTCCTATGCTCAGATTTATAAAAAACACTGAGTTTTTTTCTTTATCTTCTTCTTGCGGTAGATATTAGACTGTCAGTAATCTTATCAGTTCTCTTTCACTTCTGGTTTTATGAATCTTATTTCTCTTCAATTTTTGTCCAGCTAACTAAGTGTTGTGATCTTCTGGTAAGCTGAAATGGCATCTATAACAAAATAAAGAGACTATTTAGAATATATGTTTATTTGGAATTTGAGAATATATCTTCCATATTGCGTATATGTGTATATACATGTTTATTAGCAGGATGATGACTCAGTAGCTGCAGCATTAAGGATACATGCAGATTATAAGTTTTTCTCTGTATATGAAGGTTTTTTAGCACTAACTCATCATTTTTTATTTCAATCAGGTGTATTGGTACCATAATCATGGGTGAAATGGTTTTTCAGATAAAATAATTAATATTACTAATCATTACAGTTTATTAGATTGTCAGATTAAATAATTAATGTTACTAATCATTACAGTTTATTAGATTCAACAATCAAAAGATTAGGGAAAAGAAATGGTAAATTTTTTATAGATTGTCTAGGAGTTGAATCTAGGACCTCTCATTTGTTGTTAGGGTGCTCTACCATTGAGTTATTGACCATCTTGATGATTGGTGTGGTTCATTTTCCAACACCCCACTTTGAGCCACACTGTAGGTGCCCACGGATTAGAGATTGGTCTAGTTCTGCAGACCACAAAATCATGATGATATTACTGCATGTAATTCATCTCCAATGCAACAAGGAATCACGCTTATAGAATAGGGTAGAATCATGGGAAGAGGCATGAATCAATAGTATCAACCATCCAATACATAAAACTCAAGTACTAAGACCCTAGTCCAACAATGAAGCACAAATGACCATAGAAACATAAACAATAAAACAATATTACCAATAATTCCTATGCCATGATTGATTCACCTTCATGCTCTTCTCCATTTTATTTTATATGCTTGTTTGCCCTCACATTTTTAGTATGAGAGAATAAGCCTACTATTAGTGACAAGAAAATATTGAAAATAGTAGTTGTACTTAGCTAGAATCATTAGCTCATTAGCTCATTAGGGTTTGAAATGAAAACAATAAGTCTCTTTTATAGAAAACCAAATTTAGATGAAGGGCTAGGATTGAACGACAAAGAATGATGTTGATTAATGGATGAGATTACTTTAAGAAGCATGCGAATAGGGCTAGGACAAAATTAGGGTTTAGTTAAGGATGAAAAATGGAGATTAAAAGGTAATAAAACCTTATCAAGGGTGGAGGTTGATTGAGATATAAAGAGATAAGAATGGCATAGAAAAAAGAGATGTTTGTTTTGAGTACCTTAATGAATTTAAATAATTCTAAAAACATTGGTTTGATTTAATGATCAATTGACAGGATAACAATGATTGATTTAATTGTGGTAGCGAAAACCAATTGAATAATTAAATAATTAAACAATTACTAGCCAGAAATGTGAAATGCAAAAATAATTAAATAAATAAAAGAGGAAGTTATCTTAATTAGTGATGATGCAAATTAAATTAAATTTAACCGAAAATAAAGAATAAAGAGAAATGAATAAATTAACAATGTAAAATACTAATTTGAGTAAAGAAGGGAAACGATGTAAAGGTACAAATGAGATATTTTTCAGTGTCCACAAGGCTTACTCATCATGTCTCCTAATAAGCCATGTGTCAAAGAGAGTAAAACTAGATAACTCAATCCAAAGAACTATGTAAAAGGCTTAGGACCATGTTTCTAGAATGTTTTCTTTTATCCCAAACTCAACCATAAGTGGGATAGGTATCCTTTCATAATTCTTTTTCCTAAGGTAATATTCATCCTGCAAGTCCTCCCAAAAATCCTCCAACAGATTAAAGTACTTCTCAAAGACACTAGGAAGCAAAGCCCTCAACTGAAAGCCAGGTGTGTGTGTGTGTGTGTGTGTGTGGTATATGCCAGTTCCTAACTTAAATGAACTAATCTTATCAGTTGTGCTGGACCCCATTTCAATGTGTGGAGGAAGCATTCCCAAAATTAGGAAACTTAGGCATCCGCCCAGGCGAGTTACAAACCGAAAAACAACAACCTGTTTACAAATAAAACCAATAGAAATTGATCTACATCACCACAAACATCAGGGTAGCAAATGGGGCATTCATCAAAACCCCGCTAACCTTGAAATACGTGGAATGCGGAGCACCAGACAAACCAATGCCCCCATTCATTCACAAAAAGCCATTGCCTCGATGCTCTGAGATCTCAGATCACCATTAAGCCGTTAATAATGTGATAAGAAAGGCATCACCTCTCTGCATGTTGCTCTGATGCTTGCAAGGTGAGTTGATTATAATATTCCCACACTCTCTTTTGTCCTTGGGCTTCCCCCAATATACCCACTGTTTGAAGTCTAGGGAAAATCCCCACTCAGACAGCTACATAAACTACATAGGAGGTGATAAAAAAACACTTGGTTTCTCTCACTTTTATCATCTGATTGTGAATGTCGTTTGATACTATCATTCACTAGTCAAATTGTTGCCTCCCATCCAAAATAGTTTGGATAAAAGGAAACATCCATTCCTTAAACAATGAAGCATCCCTCTTTCCAAACACCCTAGAAAGGAACATGATCATATCTGCAATCTCTTTACTAAAGTATTTCCTCTTAGGCTAGTTTGGAAGCTTGGTCAAAGACTTCTTCTCCACCCTCATCCAAGTCTTATTCATGTGAAATCTATTCCTCTCCTTATTATCACTGTAAAGCTTCAAGTTTCCTTCATTTGAATTTCTAGGATTCTTGGGATCAGTATATTAAACAGACCTGATCATTGAGGTGCATCGGACAATACTACGCCCTTAAATCCAGCCACACCATTTAGTTTATATGTTCCAACCGCTAAAAGAATCAAATCTCGACATTGGATGAGGGTGGTATGATCAGAATATATGCCAATCCCCGATTGAAATAACAATTCATCAATTTTAAGTGACTCTGTCTCTTTATGAATTGCCCCTGCACTTTTCCAATTAAAAGGGAATCCCAAATTGAAAATGAATATCAAATGGAACTAATTTTAAGAAGCCAGGAGGGAACTTCCCATGCCATATCCCTGGAAGGTATGTTGTTCCATCTTTGATATTCCTCCTTTTCTGTCAACTCGCCATGAAGTTTCACCTGAAGGTTTCTCCAGCCTCATGACATCTCTAATGGTTGGGAACTGGGTCATCAATTTCTTAGCATCTCAATTCCCCACAACACTTAGGTGGGATCAAACTTGCATCCAATCTCTAATTTAGCCTGAAAAATCTCTGAGATGGCAGGAAGGAAACAGCACCATGGTAGTCAGCGGAGGCTAGAAAAGAAGTGAACTCGAGTCATCACCACCTCCTGGTCTTTTTCCTTTGTCCTTCTGATCTTCATGATTTTCTCGCTTCGATGAATCTCCTCTTTCACACTTCTTCCATTCTTTCCTTTTCTAGTAGAGTTCTTCCACCATAGCCTTTATTTTGAGAAAAGCTCATTGAAAAATATTCTCATCAAGCTCAATACTTTTGCTAGCTTCTGATCCTTCCATCCTTGGCAAAGTTCTCCATTTACGAATCTCAGGATTGTATTCCTCAAGTGTGCTTTCACCCAACTGGCTCCTGGACCGCGTTATCATTCACCTCTACAAACACTTGTCACAACAAAGCTATGATACCACTTGATCTGATGTTAGGATCTAGGACAGTTGCATGTGAATAATAACTTTTACAACGATTAAATTGAAGGTCTTTAAAACATAATTAACATAACTGAAATGATTTAACAAACATTACAATGATTAAATAATGAATTAGAATCAGAGAAAGAAGAGAAGACAAGAAACAACAAGTTGATAACAAAGTTCACCAAATGGCTACATCTTTGGGTCCCTCTCCAAAGAGTGACCGATCCTTGATTATGCTCCAAAAATTGGTTTACAAGGCTTCAACTATTACAGAGTCTCCTCATGTCTCCTTGATAATGAATTACAAAAATTCCTTCTCTCCCAAGTACAACAAGCTTGAATTCAAGCTCCCAATACATAGAGATGAACAATTCACTATCACAAAGGAAATTCTCTTCACAATTCTCAAAAAGAATTCTCTCATAAGTCACCACTTGGTTCCCCAAGTCTTAAACCCCCCCTTTTTATACACAAAATTTACCTAATATGGCCCATAACCATATGATTTTGAAAATCTCTCATATTTCCCATTTACAATAATAAATCTCAAAAAATCCCCCTTAAATTTTTTTAAAAATCTTATAAAATCCTCAAAAGCCATTAAAGCCCCTTAAAATCTTGATTAAATCGGGCTATTTTGAAATAATCTATTTCCCTTGAAAAATCGGGCTTTAAACTATTCTTAGGGAATCTTTGTTCATATTTAAAATAAACCAGCTCCAAATTTTATGCAAATTAATAGTTGGGCGCATTGGTAAGAGGGTTGATTGGTAGAGGGGAGGTTGACAGTTCAAACCACCTCCCCTCTAAATTTGGCTTTTATGCTTATTAAATACAAACTAACTTCTATTATATCCCGAAAATATAGGATGGTTGTTAAATAGAAACTAACTTCTATTATATCCCAAAAATTAGGATGGTTGTATGGTGGAGCTTGGAGCTTGTAATGGGGAGGTGACAGGTTTGACCCCCCACAAACTAATTTTGGCCATGTGGCACCATTGCATTGGTTAACGTGGAACCATTTGATTCGCCAATAATTGCCACGTCAGCTTGCTACATTGGATGCCACGTGTCAAGATCGGATTAGTCCATTTGTTTACCATGTCACCTGCATTTGCCACGTCACCATGTTGACATCATCATTGCATTGCCATGTCATCATGTTGGCGTCAGCATGGCTAACCCTTTTACCGCATAACTTTGACTGACCATATCTTGCACGTATAGACTCCGACTGACGCGTTTCAAGCAACGTCAAAATCGTGTCGATGAGCTCTCAATGTGATGCCATTTTTGACCATTGAGATGATCAAATTTTGACCTTGAATATGCATTTGGCCTCCTATTTGACCAAACTTTGACCGTACATAACTTGAGCGTATGAGCTCCTTTTGACTTCGTTCAAGTTGTGTTGGGTTCAGTTTTCTGAGCACTTCGACATGGCGATGAATTTTGGAGCATATGGAACACTTCAATTTTTGAAGACAAGTATCCACCTAGATCAATTTCTCTTCTTTATTAGAGAGGAACATGCTCTTATTCTTCTTCATCTTCATCAGACTCAATAACCACATGCTTTCCAACCCTCTTTCTCTTGGTAGAAATAACTCTAATTTCTCTCTTACGCTCGATGAGAAACTTTGAAATGTATAGTATTGAGAGGTCAAGAATCAAGGAGAAGATTATCCTTATGCTCGAAATGGTCATACAATAAGGTATAAACTTGATCATCGATACTCAAAGTACTTAGTTAATATCTAAAGCAAGGCATCAAGAGATTGAGAATCAAGAACCAATAATTAGTCATGACTTGAACTTTATTCCCAAGCAACATTAATTTATTAAATGGTTTGGCAATCCAATTAAGTGCAGTGATGTAGTCATAAAAAAGCTTGATTGACATGCTACAATTGAAGGGGATTTGACAAGCCCGCACAAAAAATTGAATAATAAACAACAAAAATAACATAATGTTCTAAAGTAAAACTACAAGGAAAAACAAGATCAACGACCCAAGACACAAAACAAAGACAACAAAAAGGAAAAAACAAGGGAGAAGCCATAAGAAATAAAATACAATTCCATTAACCCAAAGAGAAGGCACAAAACCATACCTTGCAATAATGGTGAAGATGAGAGCAACATAGGGGATGCACCAATGAACACAAGCACAAAAAAAACATGAACAAAAAAACCAAAACAAGCTCTTAGAGATAAATGTTCCAAATACAACACTAGAGCACATATAGAGTGCAGAAAAATTCCAAAGAGAAAAAGAAAAATGTTATTGAAATGAATCAATAAACCATAAAAACCCTACTTGGTATTCATTTTAAGGCTTTCCATTATTGCATGTCAGAGTATGAAATTTGATGCCAAGTGGTAGATGTGTTTTGTAAGACAACCACTCATTGAGGACTAGGGATCATACTTCAAGATTAAGGTATGTCATAAAGATAAACCCTGATGTGTGATAAGAATGATCCCATGAAGAGAAAAGAAGATGTCAAGGATCAAGTCTGACACAAAAGTCATGCCTGGAAGGAAAATCCTAAAATTCCAACATGGAACAAAAGAAAAAGAAAGCATATAAATAAAAAAACTCAAGGAAGAAAAGAAAACACAAGAGAAGTAAGAAAAGAAAATAAAACATAAGGGGCCCCATTTGGAAAACCAGAAATGGGGCATGAGTGCAATGCACAATAGGACTCCTCAAAAAACCACAAGGGTTTTCAATGAATTGCCTAGGAATTCTATTGTCCCCCCTGCAATTCTGAAGGATTGGGGTTGTTGTCCATCTAGTAGCAAGAGTTGGCTCTTTGTGCTAAATGGATTATTCTTTCCCTCACTAGAGATGAATCTTAGAAAATTATGATTTGGCATTGAATCTCCTTTGACTATCCAACTAATCAAACTTCCTAGAAGGGGATTAGTTTTTAAACCCTTCTCACCATGAAGGATGTTATTCGCATCGAGGGGACATTTTTGGCTATGAGCATATGCAGAGCTTGGGAGGCCATAAAACCTTGACTTTTTTGGAATGGTTTTAGCTTCCATGGTGGCATTTCCATTAACCAACAAAATATCTAGTAATCCCCTCTTTTGCAATAGTACCAATGTTGCTCCTTGGCTTGATTGGCTTGGGTGTGGGCCTTGTAATTTCACAAGAAAGGTGTTTGATGTCTGAAATATTTATTCTCTAGAAATTCTATGAGTCTCATGCCATGGAATGAAACTAAGGATAATTTTTCCCTCTCCAACTAGGATTGAGACTTTTGACAATGTTGTAGGGGAATTTTGGTTAATATGGTTCACAAAATTGGTATTTTGTCTTCCAAATTTTGGTGTAAAGATTGAAAGTAGGTTTCAAATACCACCTTTTGTAATTATAATCCTCATCTTGGATATCATTGGATCTCTTGCACCATTTTCCCATGGTTTCAATTTTAAACCAAATATGGCATTTGCAATCTCCAGACTCAATTTGGCAACA
>VDFB02104891.1:0-16908 GCA_007258455.2 Sequoia sempervirens | reverse complement strand
GATCTTAGGGTTTTTGGGCCTCTTAGACGTGATGATAGGGTCTGTTTTGCCCAAAATGTTTCAAAATTGCATCTACCTCCTGGATCTGGCAACCACTTCCTAGCTTCAATGCTCATAGATGTGGCCTCAAATGTTCAATTTGAAGGAAACAAAAGGAAAAACTAACTTTCTTGAACCCTCTGAACTCAATGGTGAGCTCAAATTTGCACCAACAAACTTCTGTTTTGACCTGCAATACAAAGCCATAAAGAGGAAACCCCCAAATGTGGTATTTATTTCTCCAGATCATCATTCGATGCAAGAGAAGAGAATACTCAAATTTTCAAGATCCATGAAGATTTGCAACCTAGATCTCTCAATTAAGACTAACAAGAAGCAATCCCACAAACTCTGATACCATGTAAGAGTTGGTATAGAATACTCTATAGTCTATACCATGCAAGATTTGGTTGAAATTATAGCCACCCAAGATCTAGGAGCTTCATGAAAGCACAAGAGAGATCTGTTATGAGAGAATAATGCTATTCTATTAAAGAATGCAAATGGTAGATTATTATTGTATGATTGTTGATTTACACATGAGAACCCCTTGGTTATATAGCCAAGGCAAGACATAGGATTAGACAAGATCATGACAAGTGTTTTAATCCTATGTCATGAGACAACTACCTCAACAATTGTTAAATGTTTGAGGACGCTAGAATTAAATGTCAAAAGATAAGATAAGATCTTAAGACAACTAACAACCTTCTAGAAAGATTCCCTAGGACCTAAGTAAACTTAACATGTGAATAGGACCTACTAGATGAGCTAGTTAGGTAAAACACCTAATTTACACCAACACATACTTATTATGAAAATGACAAAATTCTAATCTCATGTTCTTTATTTCCCAAGAGAAAAACTAAAACTATCTACTCCATAGCTTTGCATATATATCAACTATTCCTTAATTGATAGTGTAATGTCTCCTTTTTCAAACTGAGTTCAATTGGCAGACTTAAAGCCTATCTTTATTCCCTGTAGACTGAAGGGAGGATTTATAGGGGAATAATTTAATAATAATTTATTAAGTGTCAAAAGCGACTAAGTTATAACATTGAAAAATGACACTTAATTTATTATTATTGCGTTGGGCAAAAAATAAAATAAAAATCATAAATTGAAAATATTGAATATTCAAATAAAAGTATTAATTACCTAAAAGGTAATTAAAAAGGAAAAGGTATGAATATTCAAAATAAAATAAAAATATTTTATTATTAATTTAGATATGTTACCTCCATCAAAATAATACATTCGATTTGCAATTGTTTATTTGAATTTTGTATTGCAAGCAAAAGCAAAATTAAACAAAAAATTTAGAATAGTTAAAAAAATAAAAGGGATAAATTTTAGTGGCAAAAATTGTCGTGAATTTGTGGGAAGGTATATTTCAAATAGATATACCTATTGCCATTGCATCCTAACTAAGAGTCTTTGGAAAGATAAATGATTATGTTTCTCTATTCTAACAATTACATATTTGCTAATTAAAAGGTAATTCATAAAATGTTTCTTATGCAGTGCGCTGATTATGTGGCTCCTTATAGTGAACCAAATTCTCAAGAATCATCTGTAGTTGACTGACAGTGAGAGTGGACTTCAGTGGAGGGTAGGTGATGTGGAATCAAGATGGTGAGGCATCTCTGGAAAAGCTCTTACATGGAATTGCCACTTGGTATTTGCCTTCATCCTGCTGGATCAATCAACTTGAGAGTGAATAATTTTCAGTTTATTCTGCAAAAATCCAAGAGTGCGTGTGGAGATCAGGAGAATCTTTTGTAGCTGCTCAAAACATCCTTGGATTTTTGTGAACTGCATTGAAGGTGTCTTTGTAGTCTTGTTATGATAAAAAAATTATGTTTTTGCTTAGCCAAATGTTAGTCCAAGCCTACTACCTGAAACTCTCTATCCTAGAAATTCCTTTAAGCATTACACTTATATCTTAACATAATTACACAAGATTTTACAACAATTTATATACAAATCTTGGGAAAAGTGGGGTTTAGGCAAGGAAAGGAAGGTGCATTTGCAAAATTGGAATAGTCCTCCCTGGCGCTCATCAGCTTAGTATTTTTGTTAATGGGTTGAGCAATTGCTGTACGAAGAACTTCATATGAATTAATCAAAACTTATGGTTTGTTGTTGTACATTAAAACCTTCCAATTTTAAGCCTAGATAAAGTTAGTTATTAAAAATAAATATTAAATGTAAGCATAACTATGGATCAAGCTGACTCCAGAGTACTTTAAAGCATCTTGTTGCAGATAAATGGTGGGGCTTTGGATCCTTTAGTGATGCCTTTTAGATTCTACCTGCTAACTTGTATGAAGTGAACTGACATGGTTTTGCCAAAGTCTACAATAGATGGGTAAAGCAATATACCTGTGATTATGGTGAAGATAAGATTCATATAGGGGTGATGTCTTTCAAACGTCTGAGATGTGTCCCCTGTGTTTTGGGGATGTCTGTGATATTTCTCTATTTTTTTGGGATATATAATACTAGCCCTCACATCCACTAGAGGCAAGAAACATAAGGAAGTGTTGGTACACTTAGAGACATGTCTGATACTCCTAGAGATGCAGACATTGTGGACTATTGCATTAAACTCTCACTTAATATTGTAAATTTTAATGATCAGATTTAATGCACAGAAAATTAATTCAAAATCAGACAATAACACAGCAGATACCCTGGGAAAACCCTCCTCTTGAGGGAGAAAAAACCCAGCAACAAAGATCTCTCTTCTATAGATAAATAGTGGCAACAATTCTCTTTACAATGAGGCCAATCACAAGGCCAATATTCAGCGCCTACACAAGATGCAATGACAGATGATAATCTGCACCTCCTTAATATCTAAATCTGCCCTTGAATAAATTTGCAACCTGCTCTTGAAGAAATTCGCACTTGAATGAAGTAATGAATCGAACTTGCTTGTAATTTAATTGATCACAATGAGAAAGCGAACTCTTATTTATACATCTTGAAGAGTCGCCACCTTATATTTAATACAAGTCGGCCAATGATGATGATATATCTTCTTTCAATTAGATGCGTCCAATCGCGCCAAGAGAGGAGGTCGGCCATAACACAAGTGACGTGTTATTTCATTTAATATTTGTTGCTTAACAAATAGAAATCTCTTCATAAGAATCGCACCTCTTGAACTCGAATAAATTACATAGCATCATGCTATCATTTAATTTATTATCAAAAGAATATCGCTGGAAGTTACTACTGATGCTGCATGATATCATTAACACTCTCCTCACTAGGGAGTAGACTTCCACCGCATTACGACATATCACCTCAACGTGATGTCCTTTCACATTGGCTACATAAACTAAATGTAGTGTATAGCTGAATATCACCAACGCGATATTAGATATCGCCAACACGATATCAACCATAATGGCTACAACCATACTATGTAGGTACAAGTGTTCATCACTTCATGATGTTGTCACTCAACGTGACTTTCACCATGACTCTCTCGTAGGGTGAACACAAGTACAACATATGTCATGGAGTCACACACATGATATCCACCATGGCTCTCCTAGAGGGTGGAAACAAGGGCTTTCACCTCAAATCTCTCTCAAAGAGAAATGCATTAACAAGGGCTTGCACTTCAAATTCCTTCGTCTCAGAAGAAAATGCATTAACAAGGGATTTCACTTGAACTTTCTCACAGAGAAGAACTCACAAATGCTCACCGACATCGGTGACTCTACTACCGATTTCCACTCATACCAAGCTTGCCCTCGAAGTCCACAAACTTTTATCCCGGGCTAAAGGCTTGTGAGAATATTTCACCGGGCCATCAGTTTATAAATTTCAACTGTGATAAAATTTCTTCCGCAATACCATATCTCTCATGTAGTGGTACTTAATCTCAACGTGCTTGGTTCTGTCATTGAACACAAGATTGACAGAAAGCTTCACACAACTCTGATTATCACAATGAATGATAGTAGGCTCCATTGATTGTCCAAACAATCCTGCAAGGAGCTTACGAAGCCACACTACTTCCCGAGTTGCCATACAAGCTGCAATATACTCTGCCTCTGTTGTACTTAATGCTACAGATGACTACTTCCTGCTGCACCAAGAAATCATAGCTGAACCCAAACTGAAGCAACAACCAGAGGTGCTCTTCCGATCTGTGACACAACCTGCCCAATCAGAATCAGTGAAACCATGTAACTCCAAGTCTGCATCTGAAGTATACCTCAACCCATATCCAACTGTGTCACGCAAGTGTCTCAGGATATGTTTAGCTGCAACAAGATGTATCTGTCTCGGATCACACATAAACTGGCTAAGTGCACTCACTGCATAGCAAATGTCAGGTCTAGTGTTAACTAGATACATCAAAGATCCAATTAGTTGTCTGTACAAGGTAGGATCCACCAAGTCTAAATTAGCTGCAGCCTCCTTCAACTTATGTAAGTTGGTCTCCATAGGTGTGGACATGGATTTGCAATCCATCATGCCAAATATCTTAATTATATCAATGGTGTACTTCCCTTGACTTAGAATCATCTCATCTGGTTTCTGCCAGACTTCTAGGCCAAGGAAGTAATGCATGAGCCCAAGGTCCTTCATCTCAAATTTAGAGGTCAACTCCTTACACTCAAGAATCAAGTGATCTTCTCCAGTAATGATCAAATCATCAACATATAAAACCAGAATTAATGCTTCACTCATTGATTACCTTTGAAGTAGAGATTTGAATCAACATCATTCTTCAAGAAGCCCAAACTTGACATGTACCGACTAATCCTTTTCAGACGGTACGAGGAGCTCGCTTAAGACCATACACGCCTTCTTTCAGCTTTGGTAAACATGTGAACTTCCTATGAACCTCAAATCCATCAAATGTTCTTCTATATAAACTCCTTTCCTCAATCACTCCATTGGAGAAAGGTCAGTTTTCACATCCATCTGATGAATCTTCCATCCTCTAGATGCAGCAATGGCAATGATGGTTCTAACAAAAGTATAGCGAGCAACAGGAGCAAATGTTTTTTCATAATCAACTCCCTCTTTCTGAGAAAACCCACAAGCCACAAATCTTGCCTTGTACTTCTCAATGCTCCCATCTGCAGCATGCTTGATCTTGAAGAGCCATTTTGAAGATACCACAGACTTTCCCTTGGGTCTAGGAACAATGTCCTAAACATCATTCTTGAGAATTGATTGGTACTCCTCTGCCATAGCATCTCTCCAAACCTGTTGACTAGATGCTTCCTCAACACGTAGGCTCGGACTTCTATATCTCGATCTATCAAGGCAACATAACTGGAGAACTTATGTGGCCTTTGCTTTCTCTGAATGTGCCTCTAGGAGTTGCAAAACTTTCAGCCTCTTGCATAGTACGACTGGCCCATAGAGGTCTCTTTCTCCCAACAACAATGTCAGTAGGCCCATCAGTAGGTTCCAAGGGTTCAACAGGATCAATATCTTCTTTTGGTTCTGAAGTCTCCCTCTGAATCTCAAGAGTATGGTCGACTTCCATATCTTGAGGAGACTCTTCATTATCAATCTCCATATGAATCCCCCTGGATCTTCTTAATGCGACATCTTCCTCGAATGTGACATCCCTATTGATCTCGATCAACTTATGACCTAGAATGTATATTCTGTAGGCTTTTGATGTCTCACTATAACCCACAAATATTCCCTTCTTGCTAGAAGGCTCTAACTTGGTTCTCTTTTCCTTGGGAACATGAATATAGACAGGACATCCAAAGATCCTCAAATGATTGACTTCAGGCTTCTTCCCTGTAAAGGCTTCTTCTAGAGTCATTCTCCAAGATCTTATGAGGACTTCTATTCTGAACATACACAACCGCCTTGCCGCCTCACTACAAGAAGGTTTGCAATCTTGATCATGAATCATGGCCTTTGCTGCTTCCACCATTGTCTCCGTTTCTTTCTTTCAACACCATTTTGTTGAGGATTATAGAACACAGCACTCCTCTAATCCCTGCATCAATACAAAAATTCCGAAAACTGCCGGAGGTGTATTCTCCACCATTGTCAGATTTGAGGATTATAATTCTTTTACCAGAAAGATTTTCTACCAAGGCTTTAAATTCCTTAAACCTATCTAATACTTCTCGACTCTTTAGTTTTCAAAAAATAAATCCAAGTCTTCCTAGAGTGGTCATCAATAAAAAGAACATAATACAAGAATCCACTCAAAGACGAAACAGACATAGGACCACATAAATCAGAATGAATAAGGTCTAAAATACACTTAGATCTATTTTCTCTACTATGAAAAGGGGATTTTATATTCTTACCCAATGTGCAACCTTGCAAGTACCTTCGTGCTCTTGGTTGAACTTAGGAAGGCCCGACACCATCTTCTCCATGATAGGTAAGGCTCGGAAGTGTAGGTGAGCCAATCTCCGATGCCAAAGATCACATAGACTTGAAGAATCATGAACCAATGCTTGTAAAGGACGTGTGCAGACCCTGTAAAGACTTTCATGTCTAACTCCAATTACTTGAGCATCCTTGAAGCTAGAGTTCTCCAACCACACTAGAACTTTGCCTTTGGAGAAGGCAACATGATATCCTTTATCTTCCAAGGCTGAAATAGAAATAAGATTGCGCTTGATTCCAGGAACATAAAGAACATTACTCAACTGAAGTGTGATGCCGGAATCCAAATGAAGTGAAGAGGTCCCAAATCCTTTCACGGAGTAGCTAGCATCATCTCCAATAATGACTTGCTCGGAAGACTCCTTCTCCACCAAACTTGATAAGTGCTCCTTAAAACCAGTGATATGTCGTGAAGCACCACTGTCGATCAGCCAAGTGTTGGTGTCGTTAGGTACACTGCTTGCCAATGCTGAGTAGAACAAATATTCACTTGAATCCTTTTGCGGAGAAGCATCATCAACATCCGCAACGGTAACTTGTTGCTTAGGTCTAGTTGGACAATACTTAGCAAAGTGCCCAAACTTATCACACCTAAAGCATTGAATCTTGGACATATCCCTCTTCTTCTTGAATGGAGGTGCATCATCATTTCCCTTGTCCCGATTCCTCTTGAAGAATCCTTTCCTTCCATCTTTTCCTTTCTTCTTTGAAGCATGGGAGGCGCAGAACATGAATGTTCATTCTTTGAACTTTGACCAACGCCTCTTGCCACTCAACCTTGATTCCTCTTGAATGCAATCTGATCTTAGGCGATCAAACTAGGCAATTTTGATCTTGCATTGATTCCCTGAATGTAAGATTCTCCAAGACAAAGGTAGACCATTGAGAGCAAGCATAGTCAGGTCTTTGTCATCAACCATATGCCCTATTGTTGAGAGCTGATCTCTCAAATCTGAAATCCTCATAAAGTATGCAATCACTGATTCACCTTTCGCCATCTTCACATGATGTAGTTGTTGCTTTTAGTGCAAGCGCTTTGGTATTGTTGATTTCGTACATCTCTTCCAATGTTTTGAACATGTCTCTTGCTGTCTTCAACTTAGAGACGATAGGCACAATATGATCCTTGACGGAATCAACCAATATCTTCATTGCTTTAATATCTTTCTTTTCCCATTGTAACTTCTCTTCTTCCTCCTTAGGTTCAGGAACGCTAGACTCCACGAACTCACCCAAGTCATTTTCACAAAGGTAAGCATGATCCTAAACCTCCATGATGTGAAGTTAGATGCACCCTTGAGTCTATCCTCGATCTTCAATCCATTCACCATCTTGATTGATGTAAGGATAAACAAAGAACTATAGAGTATGCTGTGAAAAGCAAATCTGATCACGATCTCTCCTCAAACCCGCTCTGATACCATGTAAATTTTAATGATCAGATTTCAATGCACAGAAAAATTAATTCAAAACAAACAATAACACAAAGATACCCTGGAAAACCCTCCTCTTGAGGGAGAAAAACCCAGCAACAAAGATCTCTCTTTTATATATAAATCTTGGCAACAATTCTCTTTACAATGAGGCCAATCACAAGGCCAATATTCAGCACCTACACAAGATGCAATGACAGATAATAATCTGCACCTCCTTAATATCTAAATCTGCCCTTGAATAAATTCGCAACCTCCTCTTGAAGAAATTCGCACTTGAATGAAGTAATGAATCAAACTTGCTTGTAACTTGAATGATCACAATGAGAAAGCGAACTCTTATTTATACATCTTGAAGAGTCTCCACCTTATATTTAATACAAGTCGGCCAATGATGATGATATATCTTCTTTCAATTAGATGCGTCCAATCACGCCAAGAGAGGAGGTCGGCCATAACACAAGTGATGTGTTATTTCATTTAATGTTTGTTGCTTAACAAATAGAAATCTCTTCATAAGAATCGCACCTCTTTGAACTCGAATAAATTAAATAGCATCATGCTATCATTTAATTTATTATCAAAAGAATATCACTGAAGTTACTACTGGACGCTGCATGATATCATTAACAATATGCTGTTGATTTTAGCTTATTGCTAAAAATTTAAGGAAGGAAAAGAGGACTGATGTCCCATTAAAAATGAAGTTAAAAAGGTGTCTAAACAAAGACAAATGAGCAATGGAGCAATGACAAATTCAGACGATGTTTACCATGACCAAATATGGATAAAAAATTACATAATAAAACAAATAGGAGGGTGCCTACCTTGGGCAGTTTTTGAAAGACCAAAAGGACATGAAAAATGTTGGGAGTTGAAGAGGTTTAAGAGCCTCATCCCACTTGAGAATTGGACGGGCTTGAAAGGGACATTTGAGGGTCTGCAAGAACCTTCAAAAAGTTCATTTAGACTTATGGCATGAGCTTTGAGAGATATGTTTGTCAATTGGAGGAAAAGCATTTTCAGGCATCTTTCCCAGGAATCTCAAGTGACTTAAGGACTGCAAACTTATATTCCCTAGAGTCTAGACATCTTTGTCCTATTTGAGGGAAAAATCAAGCTTAAAACTTGGCTGTCATTGTGCTCATTTACATCAAAATTTTCCCCTTTTCCCAACAGGGTTGGTAGTCCTGTCCTACTAGAGGCTTTTAAGGGTTTAGTCCCTATTTGGGGATATCAGTGTTGCTTTTCCAGCCTTCTATTCTACAGTATACTTCAATCAGAGTATTGTGGGTGCTGAAATCTGTAAGAATATTTTCTGTATTTCATTTTGTCACTTTGGCAATTATGTCCCACTTGCATGTATTAAGAAAATTGGTTTTCTTGGCCATTTCAGTGTAAATTTCAGATAACTTCAATGACTTTTTTTGAACATGGTTTTATGCATATATTTTCTCTTTTATGCAGGTTACCATTAGCTCTCAACAATTTCCCAGAACTAATCTCCAAATCAATTGTTGAGTTGGTTTTCAAGCACCACTCTCCTTTGAGTACTTTGCTAAAAATGTATTCTTTATTTACACTTGTTTAAGTTTCAAATTGTATTTTTTTATTAGTCCAAGGGGTTGAGCTTAATTGGTTAAAACATTGAGTTCTCATTGTGGAGATCCAAGTTCAAATCCCAAAGAGACATCTAATGTGGAATTCTAAATTGTGACTCTAGGTCTTCCATAGTTGGCTTCTAGTGTGGAGGTGGTTTCTAAATAAGTGGATTTCTAAGTTGTGACTTTGGTCTTCCATAGTTGGCTTCTAGTGTGGAGGTGGTTTCTAAATAAGCGGATTTCTAAGTTGTGACTCTTGGTCTACTATTGGTGGTTTCTAGTGTGGTTGCTCGAAAGGAGCTAAAATCAGTCTCATGGTTGTGTTTGCAAGAGCTTGTATTGGTCCATGTTGATGCTTGTATGAGCAGAATATTTGTAAACGATTAGCAATATATATTTTGTATTTTTTTCCACTTTTTAGGCCTTATTTGCAAGGAATCTTAAATTAATTATATGGAATTCTACCAAAATTTGCAATTCTAATATTGGCAAGGGGATGGATTTGTTACTTAAATAATAGTTCAAGAACTACACTTCAATTTCATTGTGAATTATAGTTTTCTTGTAGTAAATGCAGTGAAATTTAGGATTCAATTTTATAGTAATTGACCAAGACAAGACTCCTGTTGATGAAGAACCCTGTTATTTAGATGGGTATTTAATTTAGTAGACACAGGATTGACACAAGATTCTTGAAGTGCAGTAAACTTATGGGAGTAATCAACAATCTTAGCTGCAAGCAAGACCCTTTTGGTCATCCATTGCAGGATGCTAACACATTCACACGTAGAAATGCAGCAAGTTGAGTTTCTTGTTATCATTTATCAATGAAAATGAAATTAGTGCTATTTAGTAATGGCAAATTCTTGATTGAGACAAAATTTTGAGGTGTGATCTGTGCAGTTACATAGAATATTTATGGTTATACATTTAGTATGTTAACTTTTACTTTTCCAAAGCAACTTTCTCATATTGTGTATTTATTTTGTACAGTTTCCAAAGAAGTTTGTATTTGACAAAGATAATAATCAAGTATGGCAGGAACAGATGATTCTGGGGATACTGCTCAGAAGGTACAAATATAAAGTTTTTTTTTGTTTCATTCTAATATGTTATTTAGGACTTGGTTTGTGAATACTAAAACAAGAAAGAGATCTCAAGATTAGCAGGTTTACAATTGGAGTTATTAATTGGTTAGTTTTTAGTTTTAATGTGATTTTCAATTTACCCACAGTTGATAACCACTGTTTACCATTCAAACTTCAGAAGGGATCAAGTTGGATTTTTTTCTCCCTTGCAGTTGTTTCTTTACCTTGAATGAGTAATTTTCTAGAGAAACTTATTGATCCTGACTCACATCAAAGCTTAATAATATAAATGATGTACAGTATTGTTAACTCATAATAACTTCCCAGCTCTGTGAACTATTCTTTGTATAATTACATATCAAAAGCTTGCTATATGTTGGGTCTATTTTATTTCAACCCTGTTTGTATTCAATATTTTTGCTCATAATCTTCATCATGGTTTGGATGTAATGTCCCTCCAGCTTGACATCTCTCGCTTAAGATTGGCTCTATTATGTGGACCCTCGAGGGTGATAGGTTGGATAGAGGGTCTTGTTGGAGCTTGGCTTAGCTTCGGTTGTCAGAATCTACCAGTTTGGCTTTCGTTCGGGGTCGTTCGGACATCATTTGCTTGACTTGCTATTTTTAGTAAGTAAAGTCACTCAGCGGAGCACCCCTGCTATTTTTAGCAGTATGGTCTGGTCGTATGCAAATTCAATCACTTATTCTCCAGCTTCAGACGGTTCGTTAATCGGACTTATTTTGAGGAAGATATTAATATTTATCTGTCAAATTAAATATCAATTATTTTGAAGCTTATATTATAAAGTTATAATATTTTTTAATATTATAACTTAAGTGATTTTTAAAGGGGTCGACCATCATTGAGAAGGGGACCATTTTTAATTAATCATTTTAATTAAAAAGAGGCGTCCAACTATGGGATTATTAAAAGTGAATTTTCAACTTAATTTAAATGATGCTTTTTTGCTGAGGAAGTCGACCCTCTTGAGAATATAAGGATTTTTCATTGTGAAGAGAGATCATTATGTTATGAAATCGACTTTGATCAAATATTCTTCCAGAGAACGGAGCCAAGGGTTTCAGTTGTCTTTTTGGCATTGGAGAACGAGCCATCTTCAGTGTTGCAGTTCAGAGGCTGTGAAATATCAGCTGATTTATTGCTTATCAGAGAGGTAGCTTCATTCAGAGGTTATCACAGAACTTATTCAGAGATTTATCTTCAGGGTTTGAATCCGGAAGTCATCAGACAGGGAGATATTCTGGGGCGCCTATCTGTGCTTCACATCTGGCATCTTTGCCAAGGCCATACAGATTTCTCATTGCTGTTACAGATCCATACTTTGCTGCTGCTAGGGCCGTACCTGCAAGTACAGGCCGTACTTTTCATACAAGGTTAAACGCCTTTCCTTTTGGCAGTCTATCTTCACCAACAGGGGCGCAGTTTCTTCTGGATCCATTTGCAAACAACAAACAGAAGGGGAAGTTGATTTACATGAAGGCCGTACCATTTCAAGGGCATTTCAGTTTGCTGCAATAATCAGGTTTTTCACATAAAAGTTGTTGCTTTTTAGTTTGCATGTTATCAGATCTCAGATGTAATAAGCCTAGAAGATCAATAAACATTTTGGCATCTATAGATCAAGTAGTTTCCATCATTATTAGACTTGTAATATTTTATTTAATTTTTACAAGCAATTTCTTTCAAAAATCGCATTCTATATTTGCAAGCAAAAACACAAAAAAAATCAAAAACGAACCAAAAACAATTCAGTTTCCGGAACAGTGAGACCAGGGGTTTCTACATTTGATTGCTGATGTGCTCATTAAAAATACGTACACAATTCATTCATTACATTTGTCTTTCTAATTTTCTCCTTTAGACATGCTTCTAAATTTCTAATATTCTCCTTCATCAGTATATTAACTTGTAACTGATAATTGCAAATTAGCTCCTGTCAACTGCTTAGTCACAACTATGTATGATATGGATGACTTTTTTCTTATATTCTAATACCTTTCCTTAAGGGTCATCTAAGGGGCTACACTAAGCTTATCAACGAACATGTTGAATTTTATCGGATGAAAAAGGTTTTGTCAAGATGTTATTTGTTTGCTTTAGTTGCACAATATTGACACTCAACTTCGTCTCTTTCAATTAGGATTGTAATGAATGCAAGTGTATTTGGACATATTTTGAACTTGCACAAAATGCAAGATTTTTAACCATCTTAAAGCACACTTTTCATATCTAGCTTTGAATCAGAATGGCTTCTTCTAAATCCAAATCTTGAAGGATGAATATTGATTTTTTTTTTGATAGGTAAGAGGGATTTTATTGGGGACCTTTGCTCAAGAGTCAAAACAATAAACTTAAAAGTAGTCAGAAAGTTGAAAAAATTTCATAGTAAAACTGTAGATTTTTAATGATCAGATTAATGCCCAGAAATTAATTCAAATTAGACACAATAACACAGCAGATACCTTGGGAAAACCCTCCTCTTGAGGGAGAAAAACCCAGCAACAATATAGCACTTATATATTGAATTGTCACAAGAATGATCTTCTTACAAGAGGCCAAGATTCAGGCCCAAATACAAGCACCAATAGTTGATGCAACACAACAATAAGAGAAAACCAATTTGCTGATGAAGAATTCAGACTTCTAAGAATATAGAACTGCCTTGTGAAGAACTCGCACTTAGTCTACAATGAATATAATCGCACTTGACTTGAAACTTAATGATCAACAAAGAGAATGTCATCGAGTATATATACAAGCAGTAGGAGAGGACGTGACTTTTCCAATCATCAAGTCGGCCACTATCAACTATCAACAAAAACGTCTTTTAGAAATTCGCGCCTTTAGAAGCAATGTCGGCTTTGTTAGAATGACGTGCCTCTTCATTAATAAATTCTTTCTTAAAAAAAGGAAGTGACATGAGAAGTCGTGCCTCTTGAGTCTCTATAAATTAAATAGCTAAGAGCTATTATTTAATTTATCACCAATAAGAAGATCGCTAGAATATTACTCTAGACGCTGCATGTAACATTAACAAAAAATCCCATAGCCAAAACAATTTTTTGGCATTATCTCAGCTAACACCAGAAAAAGGCACTTGACAACAGAAATTTATGAATAATCACTGCAGAAAACGTGGATCAGCACTTGAGAGGGGGAGCTACAAGATCCACACCTGCCACAATGGCTGGCACGTGGTCCTAGACAATTGTAGATGGTTCCCTCATCTCATTGATCACTCATCGACTAGGATCTACATTCATCACCATGTTGTCGGTCTTGTCATCAGCAGAAGCCATCTCCACCACAATTGTTGCCACATCCTTAGCTGACATCACAACCATAACCCTACCACAGCCCCTGCCGTTGCAGCCACATCCTCCCCAATAGCCATGACCAACACCACTATCATGATCAGCACCACTATGTACACTTCCCTGGCCAATCATCTAGCCCATCTGAATCAATGGGATCTTTTTCCTGTTCATGACAACACGAAAGAAGGATTTTCTTGTGTTCCATTCTATGAGATCACCCTTAACCTCCAAAACATGAGAGGTGTTTTGGGGTGTTGTCATTCATACCCAAGAGCCTTAAATCATTAATTGTCTTGGATGGGTCTTGTAGGAGTTGAGGGAAGTTTGTGAAGGCTTTGCTAACACTGATCTGGGGTGGTGGAGGTAAGGGAGCCCTAATTTTTTTATCCCCAAGTGTATTATAAAGATTTTTCTGAATATGGGCCAAGGGATAGTGCTGACTAGATGGTGGACACCACCCCTATCTATCTATCACTACCATGCGGGATTTGTTAAAATTAAAAAAAAAAAGAGTTAATGAGAACGCAATTACTTGAACTGCTGCTCCAAGGAGCCAATCTTTTCCTGCAGACGTAAAGTTGCACGCTCATAAATGGGTAAACATGTTCAAGTTTCAAACAAATCTGCCACTACACATGATGGTGTGTGCTAGTAGACATAGAGTCAAGTTTTCAAAAAATGAAAGGCTGTGATGGTCTGTTAGGTCATGTGCTCTTGAAAGAAAAAACATGTTTTTTAAAAAGCCTAAAGAGGCAAGTCTGTTACAGAGGCACATGCCACACTGCATGGAAACACATTTTTAAAGATTATAAACAGCTAAGGCTCAGTCGGGCATGTGCTATACAAGGCAGGAGCAGATTTTGAATGTGAAAAATGTCCAAGACAATGTTAGGGTGCACACTCTATAGTGGAGACACTGATTTTACAAAGAAATATGCATATATATGATTTGATGTGTGCCCATGTATGAGAATACATAATTTTTCAAAACTAAAAAACAGAACAGCATGTTACGGAGCATCTTTTATAGAGGCATATTTTTGAAACAAAAAGCAGATCTGCTAAATATAGGTGCACTATATAAATGGAATTCAGAATGTTTATAAAAAGACAAAAGGCTAAAAGGAGTGCTGCAATACATAGACAAGAGACTAGTGTTTCAGTGGCGTAATGCAGCAATTTCCATTGATCTGAGCAGTGAGCTTCCTCAATATTTCGACAAGGATTGCCTGATTGCAGCAGTCTTTTCATTTTCGAATGATCTTCCTTGACTTCAATGAGGGTTTTCAAATTTGTATCGTCTGTGCCTAGGGTTTTTGGCTTTCATCTTCACTCAAGTCCGTTGTTGCACTTCCTTGATGTCCCTGACTTCAGATATATATCAGCAAGGTTATGGCATTCCAATTGAACCAATTTCATGTATAATGCTGCAGTTTTTCAGAGTCTTTAAGTATGCCCAGGGTTTGGAGATCTCGATCATTAGATATACCACTGTTGATATTCTTCCAGTTTGCTAGGGTTTCAAATATGACAAATCTGTGTTTTGGCAATCATTTCAAATTTCTCTTAAAGTTTTATCATGCTTTCAGCTGTTTGTTGATCGACCAAAAACAAGATATCAGCATATATAAAATCATTGTATTGGTATATTTGGAGAGCCATATTTTCACAAGATCTAGGGTTTCAGACTTCAGAGTTTTCAAAATTGCAAATTTCAGTTAAGGTTTGCCAAAGATCAATAGAATGAACGGTTTTTATATTTCTTCAGAGAATCTACCATGGACTGAACAAAAAAGCATCACTAGGATATCACCAAAAGCCCATTGTTGGGATTGGCTATTTTTAGCTTGAGCTATTTATTATGATTTTTGTAGTCATCATCATTTATAGATCGACTATTTTTTGGTGATCTTCTAGAAGGTCTAATGTCAATTGATAGTTATCATTATCATAAATCTATTAGAAGATTTCCTAATTTGGCGTTTAATATTTGTGGACAGAGTTGTGTAATAAGCTTCCTTTATGTGTAAGAAAACTATTTTTAGCATACAAGTGTTTGCTAGCTTTTTATTTATCTTTCATATAGAACTTTGTAAAAACTTATAAAGAAGTGTCTTTTGCTCTTAGATGAACATCAATAGAATTTGGCATTTGTATTTTGATGCTCAAACTGCTATTGAAATGTTCTTTGTGTTAATGTGGTTTTCTGAGTTGAATATCACTTAATAATTATTAGAAGCTTTGTATTGCAATAGGTGTTAAGTTGGTTTTTGTAGCTTTGAATACAATTATTTTGTTTAACTCATAATGTCGAATGTATGTGTAGATGAAGTGAATTGAACCATTTTTACTGTTAACTACAAGCTTTGTATTATAGGTCACAGTGAAGTGGGTCTACTAGCTTTGTATGCCATTCCCTTCGTTTTATTTACCAAGTCTTTTGTGTTGTTCAAGCCAATTTTAGCTTTATTTGTTTCATCCTACTCATGTCTTTGTCTTTAGTTGAACATAAGTATTGTAGTTGTTATAGGGTTTACTTTTAGTTAGAAAACATAAAAAACCTCTTGCCTTGAGTTGAAGTGCATGTCAACCTTTTTCCTAGCCTAATAATAAAAAAGGAGGTTTGACTGTGATTTTGTTTGTATTTCATGCTTAAAGACAGCTTTAGTTTTGTTTATTATGTGTGAACCACTGCGGAAAACACATGTATACGAATTGTAAATAACAAGTACATATTGTTAAGACTAAAGTAAGTTTCAAGGGAACTTCCCCTTTGAATTTGAAGAGCAATTCTACTGCACATCTATTCTATTTTGTGTCACAATGAAAGGTACAAATTAAAATGCTAACAAGTTGTAACACTTAAAATATAATAAAGGAACTGTAATAAATTGATGAGAGAGATATGTTGGAAAAAAATGCTAACAAGTTGTAACACTTAAAATATAATAAAGGAACTGTAATAAATTGATGAGAGAGATATGTTGGAAAATGAGCCACACT
>VDFB02104890.1:0-14785 GCA_007258455.2 Sequoia sempervirens | reverse complement strand
ATTATTAAATAAATAAATTTTATTTATTTATCTAATACGTCATTAATTACCTAAAGTCTTCCTTTAATTAAATGAATTTCTTAATTTATTTAATTCCCCTTTTGTCATTTATTCCTCTTGATTATTAAATAAATAAATTTTATGTATTTAATTACGTCACTAAGCAAGTCCCCTTCTTTTAAAAATTAAATAGATTCTAATTTATTTGATTTTTGTCCATTTTCTACTATAATTAAATAATTATTTCAATTATTTAATTATTCATTAACCTCTTCTCTCATTAAATTAAATAAAGTTAATTTATTTAATTTGGTCCACTCTCTTGAATTTTGAATTAAATTATTATTTAATTCGAAATGATTCCTTTTGTCACATTCCTCCATAATTAAATAATATCTTTATTATTTAATTACTTGCTAGTTGTCTGGAGTAAATAAATCTTATTATTTAATTTCTCCAGCAACCTCTTTGTCCGTGCCAGCCTTATCCTCCAATTTAATTCTTGACTTTTGACTTCTCATTTAATTTCGACCGTTGATTGAATTATTTCATAATTCAATCTCCACCCTTCATCCTTACCTGTTGCCCTAATTTTGACCTAACCCTAATGCACACAGCAATATTCAATCTTAAGCATTGATCTTAGGGTTCCTGTCATCCTTTCATCCTGGCCACACGTTCAAAATTGCAATTTTTATAAAAGGGCAATTTTGACCTCATTTGTCCTCCTCCCTCAATCTCTCTCTCTCAGTCTTTAGCTCTCTCAGTCTTTAGCTCTCATAGCTCATTTTGACTTCTTGCATTCTTAGTTTAGGTCAATTTGCTGTCAACTTAGGTCATAGTCATTAACAGTCATAGCCATTTTAGCTCAAAATAGGGTTATTTATATTTTCTGCAAATCCTTCAACACTTGCATAGGGCTTAGTCTTTGGTCATAGTTGCTCATAAATCTGAGGGAATTGTTATTTATCTGCAAGCTAGGAGGTGTAACAGAGGTTAATCATGGAAGGTGGAGACATAGGGTAACACTATCCCTTTTGTCTTCACCTCACTTCCATTGTACTTTGTTATTTTCATAGGATTTTCTGTTATTGTGCTAACCCCACTTTAATAATAATTTTAGGATTTTCTCTTGATTACATTGGTGAACCCGACGTTGTTAGTTCGGCTTTTCGTACGTTTTTCTTTTTGTTGTTTTCTGTTGTTTTGCAGGTACAGGTACGGATCGCCGCAACATTTTTAAAAACAGTGTGACGCATCATATGCGTCGCGACGCATGCGACAACCTTAGAGCCGCAATCGCACTGTCACATCGCAACTGACGAACAGAACGACGCATCCGTTTGTACTGAGCCGCATCTGATACCCTGAAAGCCGCATTCGGAACTCGCGCCGCAATCGTTTGGTTTATCACTTTTTGTTTTCTTTCAAGTTTGCGGTTTTATTTTTGCATTTCGGGTTGTCCAATCTTAGGTTTTTCTGTTTTCTGTCTTTTTCCTGCATATCGAGCAATATTATGTTTTCTGTCACTAATCATTTCCCGTAGTGGCTTTCTGTTTTGGGTGGAATTTTTTGTTGTCTTCTGTTGTTTTGCAGAATACTGGTACGCATCGCCGCAACCGTCGCAACGCATCTGATCACAGAAACGACGCAACTGCCCTGACAGAGCGCAACTGACAATTCCAGAGCCGCATGTGACTTTCTGAGACGCATTCGCCTAACATAACGATGCATCTGACAAACCGCGCCGCATCTGTCTGGTAATACCGAGCCGCATCTGTCTGGTAAATTTTTCTGTCAGTTTTTAGGTTTTAATTGCCGAATTTCAGGTTGTTTCTGTTTTCTGGTTTTCTGTCTTTTTCTGTGTTGATTATTCCTGCATGTTAACCAGGTTAGATATTTTGTGTTACTAATAGTTTCTTGCAGCATGTGGTGATCCTTTTTCGTGTGTCCAAGACCATCACATCCAAAACTACTAACTCATCGTTTGCAGATTCGCATGTCAAAGAAGGAGAGAACAAAACAGTGTGTTTGTTTATTTCTAGCTTAGCAAACTTTGAATTTGGTGCTTTTAAAAAGAACAATCATGTCTTTCATGCTTGAGTGTTTGTGGGAGTGGTAGGTGAGTATGCTCTCACTTTGGTGAAAACCTTGTGATCGTAAAACCGTAATTCCATTCCTTTTGTTAATTTTACCCTTCAACATTCGGTATATCGCTATCCTCTCATGCGATTCGCGGCGATCCCGGGTGTAAGAGAAACGGTTAATGACTCTAGAACTTGGGCCCTGCTTCGGTGGGAAAAAGTACTCACCCCAGATCTACTCGTAATTCTGTGAGCACTCCTCACACCGGGACTTCCACCGTATAGAAAAGTGGGTTCTTGGGGAAAGCCCAAGAATCACGAGCTGGTTCCGAATTTAGATGGATCCGAAAGGGGACTCTCGGCCGATGGATCACTCTTTACCCAACTAATGCCCAATTAAACACCTCTTGTCTTAGCAAGGTCCAACCGCTCTATTGGCCGTTGTTGATATAGTGCGGTATGATTACGCCCTAAGATTACTCACTACCGATCCCTTGAGTAGATAGCAATTCTTGGCTGTCATCATCGAATCAATTTGCGTGCTCAATGACGTTAATTTAGAGCCGCGGGAGGGGAGCCAATGCCACCAAATTCTAAGTTATCCGCTCTCGAGACGGAAAGGTGTTCATCACCAATCCGGGGTATAAATGGTGGGCTATATCAAGTATACAAACCCAAGGCCTAGTGGCCTTTCTAGGATTGTGCTTATCTCATGTGTGTTTGGTTATCCCTTAAACCGCTGTGTTTGTCAAGTGCATTCTGGTTTTGTCACAGTCCAAACAAAACAGTCATCAAACAGATCAAACACTCCCATCAACATACCATGAAAATCACTTTGAAACAAAACTGTCATCAGTCGAACCGCAACTGACATTCTAAAACGCAACTGCCTGATAAACCGAATCTGAAGTCTTAAACGACGCATCTGTTAAACAGAGTCGCATCTGACAGTTATAAAGCCGCAAGTGAAACATTGAACCGCATCTTTAGGCGTCGCGACGCATCTGTTGACCTAAAAACCGCATCTGTTAAACAGAGTTTATCTGACAGTCAAAAACCCGCAAGTGAAAAACTGAACCGCAATTGCATAACTGCGACGCAATTGATAAACTGAGACGCATCTGCCTGTCAAACTTTTTAAACTGCACAGTCAAAACCAGAGACCTCCAAACTGTCAACCATTTGTCAAACTCCGTCATCAAAAGTATTCTGCCAGAAAACCAATTTGAAATTGCTCAAAGTCTTGTCCCTTAGTTTGCATTGATCACCTTAGGTTTCATACCTCACCCCATTTAGTATCATACATTCAACATTACATTGCCCCTAGGCTCATATCTTGCATACTTAGGAGTAGGCAAATCTCAAGCACCCCTTAGCAAAATCATTGTTTTCAAAATTAGACCCTTTTGGACCAAGTCATTAAACATCCTTTTAGTCATTGTCCTCTTTGGTGAGATTTCTTCCAACTCAAAAGTCTAGTTAGGAAGACTCATTAGTCATCTTGTCACCTTGTCATTAACAACAAAGTCCTCTAGCAGTCCACATCGAAAACAAAGTTCAAGCTTAGAAGTGCTTAGATAGCCTCATTTTACATTGCATCCACATTGCATACCTTATTCACAAAAATCAAAAAAAAAAAAACAGTGGTCATTTTAGTCGTCAATTTGAACCTTAGACTTCACCTAGTGTCATACTTGCATTTAGTGGACATCACCTTTGAGCAAGCTCATTTATGGTCGAAACCAGACTTCAAAAGCAAAAAAGACAAATGGAAAACTTCATGCAAGATCCCAACAGTCCTCCACATGACTCAAACTGGACCGCGAATGATCCCTTTACCAATCTAGACAATCAACCTCTAGTGACAACACAATCCTTACCTAACAACTCATTCGAGCGCTACATGCAAAGAGATGAAAATGGTCAACTCCTTCAAGAACACATAGAAGCATTGACACAAGACCCAGAGGCCTACCAGTTGGCTGAAACAATAGCACGTCACGATAGGGACAGATTCGTAGCTATGCTCTTGAGTGAAGGAGCTAGGTTACCACCAGGATTTGACATTAACACATTACATGATCCTAATGCCAACAATGTTCACAACATCTCACACAGTGGTCAAGTTCTAAATACTACAAGCAACATCCCTTTTGGCACAACGACATTACATACCACATCCAACATCCCAAACATCTCCAATATAATAAACACCACAGGGGCATCCTCAAGTCATCACAACTCCCCCTTGACAACTACATCTACTACCATGAATACAACCTCAACAAATGCATTCAGTAGCAGTTCACAACACCCTTTGGGAGGACCCACAGGACGTATCTTCATACAAGGACAACAACAAAACGTTAACACGACAACACAGTCAAACGTCACTACCTCCCAAGGTACAACTGCCAATGTGCCCCTTGTGCAAAATCAGCAATTCACACAAAGTGGCCAACTGACTCAACCCATGACATCGTTAGTACATCATAACACTCCTGGTCACAACATCCCCCAAATAATGACACGCATAGCTGGGGGACATATTCCAACATACTCATCCAACGTTCACACTCATCAACATGCACCTAGTCACAACTTTCAATACCAACAACACACATCATACGTACCACAACAACCCATACCGCCACAATACACCTATACTCACGCAAGAACACCTGGTGTACCAGGCAATCCAACGTATGGACATGTCAATGACCCCACCATAGATGAACTCAAAGCAACAGTGCGGGATATGGCGAAGCAAATGCAAAACATGCTCATTACGGGTGGGAAATCCAAAATATCATATGACTTGGACGTATACCCATTCGACACAAACTTACGTATGCCTGCATTTCCGCCAGGATATGTGTCACCCAACTTCACTAAATACAAAGGCAAAACAAATCCCATTGAGCATCTTCGAGAATTCGCAACTAACTGTATGGATATCGCCTACGAACCCACATACCTGATGAGGCTCTTTTCCAAAAGTTTGGCGGGTCAAGCCCTTGAATGGTTTTCAACGCAAAAGGATATCCAATCATGGGATGAGCTCAAAAGAAGGTTCCTAAAAAATTACGCATACAATATTGACATGGACACCTCTATCACTAGCTTGTGCAATCTCACACAAGAAGAGTCGGGTGAGACATTTATCCCGTTCTTCCAAAAATGGAGAAGCCTCGCTAGTCGATGTCACATTGACATTCCTGAAAGGGAAAAGGTCGACATGTTTGTCCAAACACTTCTAGGTCCCCTCAAATTCGCATTGCAAATACATTGTTGCACAACCTTCACAGAATTAGTGGAAAAGGGTGTCCAAATTGAGAAAGCCCTTATTGCAAAGGGAGAACTGAAGTATGGCTCCAAAAATACAAACACCAACACACCCGCTGACAAAAACAAATATTGGGTCAAGAATAAACATGTCACAAACGATGGTGTTGTAGACGCCAAGACTGCAAGTCCCGTATTGGCTCTGAAAGGGGTACAACAACAAAATAGACCAACAACGACATCGACACCTCCCCCTAATGCTCCTTCGAGCAATCAAAATGGTCAAAACCGTCAAGGACAATATCGTCAACCAAGACAATTCCCTAGGGGTCGCACATACACCAATTTAGGTGAACCCATTGCAGACGTCCTCAAGAAATGCATTCAACATGGGGTCATCACACTTCCGAAAATAAAACCTTATGACCCCGGACAATTCAAACCAGCATGGTGGGATGACAACGCAGTTTGCGAATACCATCGGGTCAAAGGGCATACAACCTCCAATTGTAGACAACTGAAAAACGTAATTCAAGACCTTATTGACAATCACACTATCGAAGTAGGTGGATCGCAATTCAATTCCAACTCGGATCATACTATACACAAGAATCCACTGCAGGATCATGGTCCCCATAATGCTTCCACTTCAGCTAACTTCACCCGAGCCAAGTACGATTACTCTGGGGGACCAATAATAAATAATGTTAGAACAGACGAGGAATACATCCACACCATCACGATCAAGAGAGCACCACAGTGCAATGCTACTACGCGAAGTGGCAAGGTCACTATACCCAATCCGCCTCCCCCTAGACAAGCCAAGATTATTATAGGAGGCCCATCTGCTAACTAATCACAACCAGCTCCATCAGCTAAGCAACCAAAACCTGTCTCAACCCCACAACCGGGAAAACCGAAAAGTCAGTTCAATCTCATCGACCAACTAGGAAAGACTCCTGCGCAAATATCTATCCTTGAGTTGCTTCGCATTTCTCCCGCACACAAAGAAATCTTGGATAAAACTCTCTTAGAGTCGTCGGTCCCAAAGGACATCGATGTCAATCAGTTTGAAACTATGGTGGGATATCTCACCACGCCGCACCATGTCACCTTCTCAGATCAGGATTACTCATCATCAAAAACCAATCACAATGATGCGTTACACATAGAAGTTTTTGTTCACAAGCACAAGGTTAGACGGGTTTTAATAGATGGTGGAGCAGGGTTGAATATATGCTCCCTTAAACTGGTTAAGGCTCTTGGATTCTCTGATGCATGTGTAGACCCAACAAAAAGCATAGTGATCAAAGCATATGATGACGAGGAATGCTCTTCGCGAGGTGTTATCTCTCTCCCTATCAGAGTGGGACCACTCATTGTCGACACAACTTGCCAGGTCCTGGATTTAGAACTACCATATAACATTTTACTTGGCCGCCCATGGATCCACGCTTTGAAAGCCGTTCCGTCAACTTACCACCAATGCCTCAAGTTCCCTTTTGACGGTACAGAAATCACCATATACGGAGACCCCGACCCTTTCCAATATTGTACCAATTTAAGGGGTGTCTCTGAAAACCAAGTACCTATTAACCGGGAAGCACCTGGCTCCTCGTCCAAATACATCGACCCTTCCATGCTCGGGTCATCTTCCACATCTACTCCATCCACGTCTTCGAACGTATCACAACCCTCCACCGACCTTAAGCCCGAACCAACTGATAGAATCCAGGACCTTGGCTGCGGAGAGTTCAAACTAAATACAGCATACAGCATAACTACAATACCTACTCCTCCAAAGATATATGGTCGACCATGTTTCAGAATGGAACCGCAAGAAACATTCAAAGTTCCACCGAATACAGTCTTCATCAAGTGGGGAGACATGAGTGATGAAGATCTTACCGACATCACAGGATGGATCTACAAGGACACAGTCTCACTACCTCCACTACCAGTCCAGAAATATGGCAAGGGTTACAATATCATGAAGGCTAAAGGCTACGATGGTACTAGTGGTCTTGGCAAAAATAAAACTGGTCGAAGAGAACCCATAGAAACTTTCCAAATCCCGAAGTATCTTGGACTAGGGTTTAGATCACTCGAGGCTGACGATCGACGTACCCATGAACTTCCTAATGAGCGAATACATGCTTCTGAAAGTGTTGAGACTACTGAGGAATACCTAAATGAAACAGACTCTCACGAGTGGGAATTTGGTTCCGAACGATCCCTAAGTGACTGTTGTCTTGATGACTTGTTTGTCGAACCAGGGGAATTGACCTCTGAACAACGATTTTGGCAAACATTCAAAATTGAGCAGGCACCAAACAGTCAAAACCCCACTACCGTGTCTCATGACACGCAACAGCCACCATCCGAACCCCCTCAGTCTAATCTATCCGAAGTATCAGATGACATTGATAACCAGGGCTCTCAAACCTTCACCCCTTATTATGATAACGAACATGACACTAGTGAAGGAGAATACTGGATAGAGTCCGATGTCGAGTTGGATGATGATAACCTCATCTACAACGTCAACGCATCCATTTGTATGCTATCGGCATCCTCACCCGAATTCACTAGCCTTGACGATGGCATTTCCTTAGTCTATCCTGAACTAGTCGATTGGGACCAACAAGGACCGCCAGTTCTGGACACATTCCAAAATGATGAAGCCATTGCTGAATTCATGGGATTACGTGAAGGCATACCAAGTGGCGATCACAAATCAGGATTTTCTATTGATCTAGACTGCACGACATATTTCGGTGAGATGGTTCAGTCCTCTAGTCGCAAAAGTAAAAATAAAGTAAAAAATGAAACGTCTCTAGGTGAAAACCGAAAGGCACCTCTTGACGGTAAAATAGTAAAAACAAAGGACGTATCTGCGGGTGAAAACCTCTCGGAGGCGCCCAAAGATGGAGGACTGGACTTTCTCCCCGTGCAACAGGAGAGATCGGCCATGCTTGTTGAGGACACCATAGAGGATAACATTTCGACTCCAGAAGACCCCAAGATGGTCCTATTTGCGGCATCATTGACTGATGAAGAGAAACCGGAATTTCATAAATTCTTTGCAGAACGGAAAATAAACTTTGCATGGTCCTACACCGACATGCCAGGATTGGACCCCAAACTGGTTCTACATCATCTACCACTAGTACCCAATGCTAAACCAGTCAAGCAGAAGTTGCGCAAAATGCACCCACAAGTTGCTCTATTGGTTAAGGCAGAGTTAAAGAAATTACTGGATGCCGGATTCATAAGGTCTATAGATTATGCTGAATGGATTTCCAACCTAGTACCGGTGACAAAACCAAATGGACTAATACGGGTATGTACAGATTTCCGGGACCTAAACAAAGCATGCCCAAAGGATGACTTTCCTTTGCCCAACATTGACATCATAGTCGATTTAACTGCAGGACACGAGATGCTATCCCTCATGGATGGTTTCTCTGGTTATAATCAAATCTGCATTGCTCCTGAGGACCAACACAAAACAGCATTTACTTGCCCATGGGGTACATACTGTTGGAACGTCATGCCTTTCGGTCTCAAAAATGCAGGTGCCACATACCAAAGGGCTATGACTACGATCTTCCATGATATGATGCACAATATAATGGAAGACTATGTAGATGACTTATTGGCCAAATCAACAACAAGGAAAGATCATTTGAAGGTACTTGACAAAATTTTCAAGAGACTAGAAGAGTACAAGGTTCGGTTGAACCCTAAGAAATGTGTTTTGGGGTCACGCCGTGTTTTGCCAGGGTACATAGCTCAAGAGGCATAGAGGTCGCATCCTGTTGCGCTAATTTATAGACATGCTCTCCACCCGCAGGGATCGAACCTTAACCCTACAAGGCGTAGTGTAATCTATTCGCCGGCTTCATAGCCTTCAATCTACAGATAAGCACCCATTCCAAAGATTTGTTACGCAAAGGTGTCCCCTTTGTATGGACAGATAAATGTCAACAGGCCTTCCAGCAAATTAAAGATTACCTGCTATCACCGCCAGTCCTCATGTCGCCTATTCATGGAAAGCCATTAATTCTACACATCTCAACCACTAGTTCAGCACTGGGGGCATTACTGGCTCAAAATGATCATGAAGGGAAAGAAAGAGCAGTCTACTACATCAGCCGCACACTGATCGGTTACGAGCTGAATTACACATACATTGAACGTGCATGCCTCGCAGTTGTCTTTGCAGCCCAAAAACTAAGGCATTACATGCTCAATCATCAGACACAACTAGTTGCCAAAATTGACCCATTGAAATACCTATTAAGTCGAGCAGCGTTAACAGGCCGATTGGCAAAATGGGTCATGATCCTAAGTGAGTATGACATACAGTATGTTGAACGCAAGGCGATAAAAGGGCAAGTAATAGCAGATCAACTGGCAGATGCGCCAATGCAAGCCTCTCATCCATTGGTAACTGACTTTCCGGACGAATCCATTTTTCACACGGAACCAGCAACACCATGGAAACTGTATTTTGATGGGTCCCATGGAAACTGTATTTTGATGGGTCCCACACTGGTCATGGCTCAGGGGCTGGAATCTTGTTCATCACACCACAAGGGGATTCAATTCCTAAGTCATTTCGAATTGCTTTCCCTTGCACAAACAACATTGCCGAATACGAAGCACTAGTTACAGGTCTCAAGCTGGCAATCAAATGGAAAATTTAGACATTGCTTGTATTCGGGGATTCCCAGCTGGTAATCAAACAAGTAAATGGTGACTATGAAACAAAGGATGAGAAGTTGCTTCCTTACAAGAGGATGGTGGATAGTTTCAACATACTCAATCGCTATCTTTGGAACAAATCCCGTGGTACGTAATACAGACGAATGGCTACTATTAGTTCTTCGACATCCCTAAAATGTGTCGCAATTTGAGTTCCTAGTAGAACAGCTGTTGATACCAGCATATGATATCCCAGAGTCAGAAATGGTTTGTGAACTTGTTGGTCCCAACTCTCCTTGGTATCAGGACATTTATGACTATCTAAAGACTCACACCCTTCCATCGAACCTATCCAATAACCAAAGGAAGTCCTTCATTAGGAAATTTGCAAGGTATGCCATTATCAGTGACACCCTATACCGCCGTAGTTTCGACAATACCCTCCTTAGATGTCTTGACACCGATGAAGCATGCTGCACGACTCCACGAGAAGTACACGTATCGGTATATGCGATCTCATTCGAGTGGTCCCACTGGCTAAGAACTAACGACTTGGATATTATTAATAAATGGAAACAAATGATGCAATAGAATGCCAACTCGGCTGCAAGTGTCGATCCATAGTGATTTGGTCCATGCCCCACGTGAACTTCGCCAATCACTTCTCCTCGTGGCCCTCGGCCAATGGGGACCGACCCTTTAAAAGGAGCATCCATCCGAACTCCAACGGCTATAAATCTGGCTATCACCGCTTAATCGTATTTTCTACAGTGGATCGGGCTTATCCTCCATTTTACTATACATTACAAACAAATATCAAAGTTTCTATCCTCAATTACATCATTTGTCAGTATGGCCTCCCCTACGGGCCCATCATCATCGACAACCCACGTCCGCTCAAAACCAAGACGTGACGTGAGTTATGTGAGCTTATTCCATATCCAACACCACTTTTCATCCCTACCACCCCTGGCTGGAAACGCCATTGAGTAATAAACCATTAATAAGATCCTTAAAAGATCACAATGACGTCACGTATCAAGTACATACAACTTTAACCTCGCTGGTTTACTGAATCCATTCGACTTGCCAGGAGCTTTCACCCTATCTAGCCTCGGTTTTGGCGCTGGAAGCCATCTTACCCATTGAGGTCGAAATTCCTTCACTACAGGTCTCTTTGAAGGGTCTAGCTAATGAAGAGGAATACCGACAATCACGCTTGCACGAGCTGGAAATGCTGGACGAAAGAAGACAAAACTCACTGAATCACCTCCAGGCATATCAAAACCGCCTTTGTCGCAGCTACAATAAAAAGGTCATGGTCAGAAAGTTCGATATTGGCGACCTGGTTCTCATGCAGAACCCTAAGAACCAAGCAGACAGAGAAAAGCCAGGCAAGTTTGAACCAAACTGGTTGGGTCCATATATCATCATATCTTCTTTTGGTTCTGGAGCATATCAACTGGCAACTCCAGATGGGGAACAATTGACTGAACCCATCAATAGTTTACACCTCCGAAAGTTCTACGCATAGCATCAGAGGACAAAGCTGGAGGACCTTAAAATACAAAAAAATTGAAAAATGGAAAAAAATCGTCACCTTGATGAAAACCTGGCAAACAGGCGTCTTGGTGACACCAAAAAAATCAAAAAATCACAAAAATAGTAAAAAGAAAAATAATTCGTCCAATTGTGAAAACCTGGCAAACAGGCACTTTGGACAAGTACCATGGTGAAAACTTGGCAAACAGGCGCCATGCGTAATCAATCATTGCTCTGCCATCTATTGTCGCTTGGTCTAAACTTGGCTTAGGATGAAAGCTATCTTCGCCATTATTCCGCAAGTCACCATCACATCCCACTCTACCTGTCCTAGTGGATGAACGATTGACATCAAGTCCTGACGACTATTTGTCCAGTAACTCAACAGCATCCTATCCGTATCCCTTGCAAATGGCTAAGTCTTAAACCTAACTGGGGACACAATGTTTATCATGCGACTGCAGTGGATGACACGTGAGATCAAAAACATCATAAGATGTCCTGAAAAAAGACAAAAACATCATAAAATGTCCTGAAAAAAAAGACAAAAACATCATAAAATGTCCTGAAAAAAAGACAAAAACATCGCAAAATGTCCTAAAAAAAGACAAAAAAATCATAAAACGTCCTGAAGAAAACCAAACAAAACAGTCGACCACGCAAGGCACACAAGTGCACTGTCATCTCTAGTCCAAGTCAATCAAGTCAATAAGTCCATGTCATTGTCGAACTACGTTGTCTCTGCGCATTTGCTACGTAGGCAAGACTCATACTTGAGTCCCCGAGACATTAGGTCAGTCCTATTAGGTTGTCAAAATAAATCATGGCGTAATCTTTGTTCATCAAGACAACGTCATTGGTCGTGTCGAACTACGAGGTCTCTGAGTGCATGACGTAGGCAAGGCCATCTATCGATGAGCCCCCGAGGCCGCACTAGGTCAGTCCATTAGGGTTCATGACACTAAAATGGCACACACGTCAAAAATATTCAATCAATTTTTAGATAGGAAAACGCCTGAAACAAAGTAAAGCAATCCTTTACTCAACATGACACTCGCATCATGACAACATCGGCATCTAATCAAACACAAGTCAACCTCAGTCAAACATAAGTCAAAGCAAGTCAAATCATTATAACCGGTCAAACTGTCAAATTTTGGTTAGTCTTCAGATGAGTCCTTCTGAAAGATAACCCCGGTCATTTACGCCTTAGGATGTGTCCTTCCTAGGCGTCGTCATCGCCATTTCGGCCTTTCGAGCGATCCTCTAGACATCTAAGGACCACTCTTCCTGACATTAGCATTCTTCAGATGAGTCCTTCTGAAGAACCAACCCTGTCCTTTATGCTTTAGGATGTGTCCTTCCTAAGCATCGTCATTATTTTGAGGGATCCCTTACGACCATTAGGGATCAAATCCTCCCGGCATTCGGCATCATTCAGGATGTGTCCTTCCTGAATTCACCAAGTCTCGACATTTTCAAGGTCATCAAAACTTTAAACAATCAGACATCTTGACATCGTCAAACATGACAATGGCTACCCAGATGCACTTGACAAACACTTGGCAACTGTCTTTTCATCTCTTATCATGTTATTAGTTTTTCAGCGAGATCCCACTAAGCAGGATTTAGAGAAGCAGCGATGTAGCATGACAATTGACACGCATGACTACTAGCTTCTCAGCGAGATCCTGATCTTGGGATTTAGAAAAGCAACGACATATCATGATAGAGACTTTATTTTTTTAATTTGGCAATCATGTCACTAGTTTCTCAAGGATGTCCTGGAAACAGGATTTAGAGAAGCAACGACGTTTCCTGATCTGTCATTGTCTTTTTCTGCCTGTGGTTGATTATGACGACAAGACTGGGGCAAGCACGCTCCTAGTATGAGTCATAACCATCCTTGTCTGTGACTGTTCTGTCTTGGGTAATGGTACAACCTTGCACACCTAGATCTACGTCATATCTTGGTGTTTGTTGACCATTACAACAGTTTGCCCAATGATGATTAAAAGAGCAACGAATATTAAAAGTCTTGTAGTAAAGTTTTGAAGGATTTGTATCTTCTCATAGGTCTCATATCTTCTCCTCTTTGGTCTGGTCATCTTCTCTCGTCAGTCCCACCATCTTCTCTCGTCCATCCTGCGATGATATCCTGTGTCATTCAAAAACAAACGCAAGTGCATACATGATATATCCATTGCATTAGGTCCATACATACATATCCATGGCATTAAATAGTATCATACATGGCATTACATCATATACATAATCACAAACATGGTATTAACATAATCATCATCATTGCATCTTTTACATAAAGGTATCATGCACATCATTAACATAAGCATATGAATAGTGCATCATCATGGCATCAACAAACAAATCACCACATAGACATCATAATACATAAATGGCATCATAAATTAAGCATCATATATCATACACACATAATGCATAGAACATCACATAACACATATAGGTCGCATCAAAACTGCATCATCATATAAATCTCATCTCAAAAATATGCAATGTCACAGGATAGAGTCAATGGATATCCCAAAAATGGAGCTCGCAGGCTCAACAATAAACATAATGTGTCCAAATACAAATATGCCCCTAGGGTAGGCTCTCATCATCCCCTCGGGGTGAAGAATGTGGTGGTGGCCGAGGCCCTGTCACTGGCTCTGAAACAATGGACGGTCCTGTAGTGCCCTGTGGCTGTGAGGATGAGGGAACTGTGAATGAGGGCATCATCTCAACAGTAGTAAACACCTGTGAGGTCACTGCTGCTGGACTCTGAAAAGTGGTAGGATCTGTCACTGGTGGCTGACCCTGTACTGACCTCTGAGCTGAACCGATAGAACCCTGACTGTGTCCTGAATGATGACTCGAAGTATGCCTGCGGGAGTGATGTGATCTGTGGCCTGATGTGTGTCCCGTGGAAGTCGACCCTCCGACACTGCTGTGGCTCCTAGTACCACTGCCACTACCCGACCGGTGTCCACTGCCTGTCCTCGTCTGTGATCGAGACAGGGTAGGATCTCGCTGCTCTGGTGGCACTGCCTGCTCATATAAAGTCCTGTACTAACCTAGCCTCGTGCTCACCCTGGCCAACTCTCGAGCCATGTCCCCTATGGGTCCTGAACATAGGGCCGCAA